>BGNK01000263.1:191619-221621 GCA_003297005.1 Symbiodinium sp. clade A Y106 | reverse complement strand
AAGGTGCATGAGGTCGGAGAAGGAGAATGTGGCAGAGCCGGCACAAAACTGGTAGGCCGGTGCAGGCGAGGGAGGCCTGTGAGGAGCACAAGCCCAGTGCGGCTCAAGACCTTGCGAGGAAGAAAGGGCAGGATGTGCTCCTCCCCTTGCCAAACCCAGGCAAGCGG
Source organism: Symbiodinium sp. clade A Y106 (assembly GCA_003297005.1). NCBI lineage: Eukaryota > Dinophyceae > Suessiales > Symbiodiniaceae > Symbiodinium > Symbiodinium sp. clade A. The sequence continues at coordinate 221,454 of BGNK01000263.1, read as the reverse complement.
CAAAGACACACCTGCTCGGAAGGGTGCGCGAAGATCGGCAAGATAGTGCACTGTCAAAACCGCACAACAGCTGCAAGCTACAGTGAAAAGGTAGAGCCACATTGCTAGAGATCAAGCCTGCCCAGAGAACGGGGCCTTGCCCTCCGGCCGACGTAGCAGTCAGTGCTTTCCCCATTGAAAGCACAGACCGCGGTGGGGCCGTAGAGCGGCCATCCGTCCCCCAGCGGGCGACCTGAAGCAAAGGGCTCTGCCATCTAAAACGTCTCACTCCAGGTTTCCGAGGCCAGGTGAGGCAGCGTCGAGTTCCTCTTCGCCGTCGTCGTCCAAGAAAGTTGTGGGCGGCGGGGCCTCGATCAGGCCTTGCTCCTGGCCTGGTGGCGCAGTGTGAAGCCGCCGGGACTCGACGCCGAAAGGAGCTAGTGCCGCTCTTTTCGTTCTTCTCTTCTCGGAGAGCTTCTCCGACAGCGAGGGCGCCCCAGGCGCGTCTTCCACCGTGGTATCCTCTGCTGTGTCTGCCGTCGTGGTCAGCTTGATGGAAGGCGCAAGCCCAGGCGGAGCCGTAGCGGCCGATCCTGGACTCAATGGCATGCCAAAATGAGCCAGGCTGGGGGACTGCATGTAGGGGTCCTTGCTCAAGGCCGTCTCCATAGTAGGCACCACCTGTCCCAGGAAACTCTGTGGCGGCAGGGAGCTCTTGGACGAAGTCGGTGGGGTCATGGGCAAAGGCCGCGTACTCCTTCTTGGAGGTGTGGCCGGAGCCGTCCGCTCCGGAGTGTCGAGAGGCACCCCAGCCGCCAGCAGCGCCTGGGTAAGCTGTTGGAGGTTGACACTGCCAGATAGAATCGGAGGGGCATCCAAGGTCTGAAGGATGTCTTGCCATTCCTCGCACCCCATGGTGGTGTCTGCTGTGGCGGGCTCCTGGTCCTTTGTCGCCAGGGAGTGCTGCAGCTGCAGGTGTGCTGCCGACTGAGCCTCCTGGGCCTCTCGCAAGGCCTGCGCGGTCGCATTCTGGTCGTTGATGAAGCGGTTCTTCTCCTTCTTCAGTGTCTGTTTCATCTCTTCGACATAGGCATCCCACTGGAGTTTCCGTTCGGCGAACTCCCTTTGCAGACGCTGGACCTTGGAGTCCAGCTTGCGTGCTTGGTTGACTGCACTCTGCACCGTCCGGACAATGTTGTTCGTCCCGTCGCTCCCGGAGGCTGGCCCCTCCAGTCTCCTCTCTGAGAGCGGCACTATCGCCATGTCCGCCGGCTTGCGATCGTCGTACGACGGGAAAGAAGTCCGTGCCCCATTGTCTGGACTCTTTTTNCTGTCCTGCCTTGGCTTTGGGCGAGACATACATGCCACCCCGCCAGAGCTGCCATCGCGGCCCATCCCAGGAATGATCTCGACTCCATTCCTGATCTGTTACCTGCCATCCTTGGTTCTGTCCACGCTTGCCCATATGGTGGGGCAGCGGAGGCCCGGCGTGGTGAGCCGCCAGGCGGAGAAGATCGCCTCTCCGGATAGGCAGGTCAGCGGCACGCTGACTCCGGACCCGTCTCCGAGCCTTGGAGCGGGTAGCTCTGGCACGGCGATGCCAGGTGGGACTGCGCCTGTAAAGTCCAATGGCTGAGGCGTGCTACGGGCACCTGGGGCCTACAGCAATCCGACGCTCCTGTCGGTCTTCTGAGCCCTNGTAGCTCTGGCACGGCGATGCCAGGTGGGACTGCGCCTGTAAAGTCCAATGGCTGAGGCGTGCTACGGGCACCTGGGGCCTACAGCAATCCGACGCTCCTGTCGGTCTTCTGAGCCCTAACCATAGGATATATATATATATATATATATATAAATGGCGATGGAAGAAACCATGTGTTATCCTTACCAGGGAGGTGTAAGATGTCTCTCTCAATTGCCCACATCCAGCCCTGGGCAGGTGCTTGGTGCGGACTACAATCCACCTCAGCTTACCGAGGACACTTTTCGTTGACACTAGCCTTCACAAGAGACTTACACTTACTTTCAGCACTGTCAACACAGTTCCATCATAGAGCCCAAAAAAGAGTGCTGAAGACCAGAACCGCATCGCGGTGACACGCTGGCAGAGGCGGCCCTACCAACCCTGAGGGCAGAGTGATTTGAGAAGCATCACCGTGCACTGCTCTGGAAACCCCTAGCTTAGCATGTTTTGTTTGGACAGGTGTTAGAACAAGCCCGTCACAGCGATAGTGTGTGAACATTTGTTACAGCATACTGGTGCTGCTAGGGCGTGGTATAAAAGCATTCTCATGCGTACTGCAGCGATTCTCCCAGCTCAGCACCTAGTCGCTTAGCGATCTCACATCAGGCCGTGTTTGTGCTATGAAGGTGCAAAGCTCGTCTCATGTCAGCTCCAATGTGCTTTTGCAACCGTCGGCTTGCTTCTGGGACCATGGCCGACGGGCCGCAGTGGGACAGCGGCGCTAGAAACTGTGGCAGTGGCAGAGTGGCAGTGACAATCCATGCACAGGAGCTCCTTCGATTGCGCCTCAGCTGCACGGCTGGAACTACACAAGCCACGGAGCCACGCTATGAGGCCGCAGATGTTGATCGTTTTCCGGCTCCCAGCCGTGACGATCTGAAGGGCAGAGAGCCCTACTTGGCTTCCTATTGCTTCAGGTATGCACTACAAGTCCACGCCAACTAGTCGCAAGGCATGACAATCGGTGCAACAGAACAGAGTGTCCGAGGTACGCCCAACGACTGGCGAGCAGTCTGCAGCAAGACAAAGATCTGAAAGCGGACGCTAGCAAAAAGAGCCGACCGCACATATTGTATGTGGTCGCGCTGGGCTGTGGTAGGGATATTTGGCTGAGCATCTTACTGGTACTGGAGGGGCGGGGAGGTGCGCATAGTTGATGCGGCACGTCGGATAAGTCAGAGCTGTTGCAAATTGGTCGAACCTGTGCAGCAGGCGAAACTCAATTCAATGAGGCACCATGCAATACGAACTCCAGCAATCAAGCACTGTATGTCCGCATATGTGTAGGAATCGCAGATGTGGTACTGGTTCTATACCGCTTATTCTTGCACATGTGGGTACTTATAGTTACCCTTGTAGTTTATTTCCCTCACATGCTTTTGGTATTTTAGGTTGAAAGCTGCTGTAGTTTCGCAACCTGCGGATCTACCAGTCGAGTGTTCTCCGGTTTGCAAGGGGTTCTCAGACTTCTAGATCCCTGTTCAACGGAACCTCAAAGACCGCGAGTATGTGCACTTCGCGATTCGGTTCGTACGAAGTATCCGGGCGGTTGGTTCCCCCCGTTTCGATTCCGGAAAATTCCTGCAACTGCTTCTGCTTTTTGCCGGCGAGTCCTGCCGAGGCTACACCAGGTCCTGGACAACGAAAACCAAAGCCACCGACAAGAGCTGGAAGCCCTGGAGGCAGACCCTATGTTCGCTTGCTATGAGCCCTGCAGCATTCGTGGGCGTGACTCTGTTAGTTCTTTTTCAGCTCTGTGGACTCCTCCGTGTCCATGGGGTCCCTGATGATGAAAAGCGGTTCCTGTAGAGGCCGCAGCCGAAGCTTCGACTCAGCCGGAGCCCTTCAGATGAGCGGCTTTTTTAAGGGGCTAGGGAGTAAGGTTCAGGGTTTATGGTTCAGGGTTTAGGGTGCAAGCCAAAACAAAGAAACGGCAGGCACGGCCCTGGCCTTTGTGCCACATGCGAGGTCTAGCCAGGAGCTAGCACAGCAGCTTCGCGACCTTGAGAGAAGGCCGGGCGCATAAGAAAAGCAGCAGACAAGGACAAGATTCAAAGCTTTCCGGAAGTACAGGCATGTTTGACTGGGCTTCACAAGGAGACAAGATCCATCTGTCCTCCTGGGCCTGTCGAATGATCTCTTCATGTCTCTTCATTGTGGCTGTTTGGGCTCAGAAGGATTTTGGGGCCCATCAGGGCGACCCATGTGCGGCCCTGGCGGGGGGGAGCCCCATGGCCGACAAGACGAAACTGGGGCCCAACAGCCCTAGAAGACTGGATATAGACAGATGTATCGATCCTTGGCCTTTGATTGAGCTGCGACCTGTGCCACAATTCTGCGGCATGCAGTGAGTCAGACTAAGTCTTGTGCCACGAATATAGTAAACCACTTCACATCGATTCCTTTGTCGAGGTCAAAGGTAAGCCCTGGCATACACAGCAATGGGCATGAACATGTTGGTAACAGAAGCAGCAGCATAAACAGCAAAGTGTCGAACGACCACCTGGACAAGGATGTCCATCACAGTTAGTACTGCAGCAGTAGGCATAGTCCGTGTGGTTGTTTGCTTGCCAAGCGGCAGTCAACAGCATTTTGACGCTTTCAATTCTACCTGCGCAGAGTCACGAATGATCAGCGCAACGAATGTTGCCGAGTTCACAGCTGGACAGACAAACGCCTGACCTGAACTGAAGGAGCCTAGTTATGAGCAAAATCTCCCTCTGATGACTAGGATGGTTTGTACAGATTTTTCTGATGCTTACTGAGGTGAAGAGCAGGAGCCAAAGCGGTAGTTCAAGCAACAACAAGGAGCATCCCCACCTTGCACATCACCCCACCCAGCTCAGGAGCAACTCATGGAGTGCAAGCACCTCTCGGAGAGCGAGGTGAAGCAGCTCACAGAAATGGCTCGGGAGATCCTGGCCGAGGAGACCGGTTGCATCAATATGCATTATCAATAGGTAGTATAGACACATACACACACACACGTAAAATGTCTATAGTTGTGTAGGTGGAGATGTTTAGGGTCTACATATGTCCAACATATGTCCAAGCTCTTTCTCTTGCAGCAAAAGTAAAGAGCCCCAGCAAGACGAAGGACGAGGTTAGCATGAAGGACAACCAGCATAAGAAACAGCGGTAGGTGCCTGAGAAGCTGTTGGCCCCATAATGTCTTCATGAAGTTACCATCTCACTCCCACCCAATGTAGGGTGGCTCGCCAATCTGTGAGTCCAACCGTCTAACCTCATCAAACTTGTGTAGCTTTCTGTAGCAACGTGGTGTCTCGCATCCTGGTAGCGTTATCAGCTTGTGCCAGCGAAGGTCAGCCAGCGGCTCAGCGCTTTTTGCTGGGAAGTCCACCACCCTTTTTTAGTCATCTGCACTTTCCTTCGCAGACTCTTCGAACAGGTGGCAAGTTGGGTTTGGGGGCGGATATTGAACCGAACCTTCAGCCAAGATCCAGACTGGCAGCCCGTCCAACCGAGAGGAGGGCATACTCGCCCCACATCCCCCTACGCTGACAGAGAGATGCCGCAGTTCAGCAGAAAGTTCGAGAGCTTATCGCCAGGAGAGCAATGTGCAGCCGGTCAGATGCCCTGTGACGATATCAGGCCTGGCCTGGGAGTGCTACAAACCAATCTTTTCTCGGTTTCTGTTTTTAAGTAGATCCTGTGCGATTGGAAGTTGCGAGCGGGTATACCTCAGCACAGCCGGGCCATCAGGTGACATCCATGGCCAGTTCCATGATCTCATGGAGCTCTTCCGTATAGGGGGCCTCCTCCCAGACACAAATTATCTCTTCCTCGGGGACTATGTTGACCGAGGCTATTTCTCGGTAGAGTGCGTGGCTTTGCTCAAAGTGTTGTGCCGAATACTGCGTCATAACTGAGAGAGAACTGGTTAGCTACCAATAGCTTAAGAGTAAAATCGCGACAGCTCATACCAGCTTGTGTGCAGACAACCATAAGTTGTTGCATTATTCCAAAAACAGTTGAGAGAAGCGCCTGTCCCCCATCGGTGTGAATGGTGTGAGTCAATGTCTCCGGTCACCGCCCAACCCATCCCGGACTTGCGAAGCAAATTTGCCTGAAATGTCCCGAAACCCAAAGCGAGCAATTCAAAGCCCAACATCCCGCCAGGAATCCTACTACTTGTGAAAGTATGTAAGCTTGTCAGTCCTGAATACCGGATCTCGCCAATAAGCTCAGATAGAACTTACAAGCCTGGTCTGAGGTGTCCCTTCTGCTGGCCTACAAGGTCCGGTACCGGGAACGGATCACCATTCTTCGGGGCAACCATGCACCTCGCACGAGAATGGACGGTTAAAGGGCCGTTTTAGCTCGGGGCATGCAAGACAGTGAGTCGAAGCTTCTCCGAGCAAGGAGAGCCGCCAGATCACGCAGATCTATGGCTTCTTCGACGAGTGCGCTCGGAAGTATGGCAGCCAAAGTGTGTGGAACCATGGCTGTATGGATCGGCGCATCTGTGGGTGGTTCTGACATGTTCTGACGATAGTTCAACAAAGCTGTTTCCCTCCTGCCATCTGCTTACAGACCTAGAATAGTTACCCCCGCCCTGGATCATCTTAACCATCAGACTTACCACCGTCATCATGTGCACTGCCGTATCCTCAGTCATCACCGTAACCAGAAGCGAAATTGCCATAGTCATGAGAGAAAATACGTCACACTAGTCACACTTGTCATAGCCATGTATCAGTGATGTCGAAGAACGTCTGAAAGGATGGAAATAAGGAGGGAACTCGATTCATGAGCCTTGTCCTGAGCATTTTCCCCCAATTAGAAGGCTGCAAGATCTCGGCCTTCATGGAATGAGTGCAGACTGCGAGGAAGATGTTCACAGATTTATTCGACTATCTGCCCTTGACTGCCCTGGTCGAGAACCGGATCTTCTCACAGCATGGAGGCTCCAAGTTCGACCATCTAGAGATGTACCATTGCACCAGCAACCAACGAAAAGACTCACTGCCTTCCTGTAGCCTAACTGCTTGCAGCATGAGCAGGCCTCTCACCGAGCATCGAGAAGCTAGACGATGTCCGCTGAGCTGCAGTGGATTGTAGAGGAGAGGATGATGGCCGTTGTTTGTCGAGCCTTTGTGTTACATTGCATCATCCTCCGACCCTGATTAATAAAAGAGCGTTTGCACATGCTCCTAAGGGCATCATCGTCTCTGCAAGATTGTCTCGCGTTCTTCACATTAAGGTCAGGAAGCTTGATCGGATACAGGAGGTGCCGCACGAGGGCGCCATGTGCGACCTCCTGTGGAGCATCTTGGCTTGTGGAAGCACCGCGCAGCTCCTTCTAACTACGCGGACGGAGAACAGACAGAAGTAAGCATGCTCAAACATGTTTGTTTCAGCTGCCGGTGGTTCATGTGGTAGGTTAGGGTCCCATGCATTCCTGTGTTCTGAAGTTGTCGATCCGTTTCTCTGCACAGCGACCCTAAGGTGATCCCGACGATCGTTTGGGCTGGGGCGTGAGTCCTCGAGGCAAGTGGATGTTCGAAGCGCAGACTTCGCTGACGGCTGCTTACTTTACTTGTGTTCTTGGAGTTCTTGGACTCCTCCGGAAAGGTGCGGGCTACACCTTCGGGCAGGATGTGTCCGAGAAGTTCAACCAGTCGAACGGCTTCTGGGCACACACACACACAAATGGCAGTCAATGGACCTGTTACTGTACCTTTCCTTATGCACGTAGATGCCAGATGTAGTGCAAGCATCCAGTCAGGTTTGAACCTCATCGCGAGGGCGCACCAGTTGGTCATGGAAGGGTACAACTGGACCCATGAATCTTGTCTCCAGCCAATTTCTTCGCCGGTCTTGGAGGTGTAGGTCCAGTACTGATGACCAAGAACTAGTGATGGTGATTGACGCTTGTCCCACTCGTGTGTGGCTCTTTAGGCATTACGCTTCTCCAATTCGTGCCAGCTGATTCAGATCTAGAGTCTTATGATGCGACCTCCCGCAGCAACTCGCGTTGACCACACCGGTCTGGCAGTACAGTGTTTGCCAAGTCTAGGAGCATGCCACGACCTCACCAGTCCTATGTTTTTGTCTGGTAGATTGGTGCGAGTATACAGACCACATGACCATGACCTGCAGTTCAGAGAAGCCAAATACGCAACGTGTGTCAACATGTTGCGGCGTTGCGGTCATCGCATCACATCACAGACCCCAAAGACTAAGAACGTAGGTCGCAATGGACCAGTGAGGCCCCTGTGATTCGCCCCAGGAACAGCAAGTTGTCACCATCTTTTCTGCGCCAAACTACTGCTACCGCCGCTTGGCCAATTCGCACCTGCCACGGTGGATATTGGGTGAGCTAGGCGTGAGGCCTGACCGCTCAGGTTCCGGAAACCAGGCCGCCATCATGGAGATTGATGAGCGGCTAGGGTCTCACTTTGTGCAGTTCGATCCCGCACCTCGTCGGGGTGAAGCAGCCATAGGCAGGCCCCCGGTCGAGTACTTCTTGTGACAAACTGGTGTAGAGACGAGCCTCGATCGGGCAACCTCGGCAGCCGAAAGCCTGAGCACCCCGTCGACCCCATCCACATGAACTGCCCCGATGCCTGAGAAGCCCACACCATCCCTAGACAAGGGATGTAGAGTCTTAGAGGCTCGGGCATGCTCCGTTGCTAATTCTGCAGAGCTGAAGCCGCTGAAAGCCAGCGTTTCAATTCAGAAGCCACTGGAATCCTGACAGAGTTCTGTACAAGGCAGTATTTCAGTATACACCGTGGGTTGCATACAGAGGTCTGCCCGGATTCCCAAGTCGCAAGAGCCGCAAGGATGCCCTTGAAAAGCTGCCCAGCATTCGCTCGGCAGGTTGTGCAATGATTGGTCTGGCATCCGCTTTCAGCTGTTTCTCGCACTGCTCCAGCTCCCAATCGGCTGCTCATGTCAGTGGACCCCCGATTAAAACACAGGCGTGATGAAGCTGCCGATGCCTTGGCGCGGTTTCTCAGAGGGCAACTTGAAGCCATAACCAAGCCTAACACTGAGAACTTCGGCAGGTAAAACAACCCAGCACGCGCACGACGTGTGTATATTGTTTGCTTTTCTGTTGTTGCCAGAGCAGAAACTTCTTTGAACTTAGAAGAAGACCTAGCTTCGCATGAAGCTTCGCCGTCACAGTGTCCCGGAAGCCTGTTTCTGCTGCAGCTTTGAATGGAAGGCAGCAGCTGAGAGTCACAAACTCGCGGTGGAGCAGGAAATTCAGAAGGCCAAACTGCCTCGGACATGTCGTGATGGCTAGAGCCGCCCTGGAGATGCCTACTCGTACCACAGCAGGGATTGCTACAAGTCTTTGCTTGCCATGCCTTACGGCACCGTTAGGCAATGTTTTTCATCGTTCTGAGTTGCAGTCGACAGGTCATCGCCGAGACGGAAAAAGTCACCAAGGACGGCAATCTCCGCGTGACAAGCGGAAGCTCTGAGAAGTTATGGTGAACCGCTTGCATCGGTTGCGAGGCTGTTCTGCTTGCCGGCTCCACTCTGCAATCACCTCCATCGCAGGAGACTGACACCTCTCTCAGCCTTTTGAAAGCTCAGACGCCGCAAACTTACGTGGGTGGCTCAGCTGGACACGGATGGGCTGCTTACAAGGACCAGCCCGGCAAACGGCTTTGGTCCTCACGGCGGCAAGCGGCTGTCGAGCTGATGATGTAAATTTGCTTAACTGCCGCTGATTCGAACACATCATATCCCCAAGCCAACCCTTACAAAACATTCGGTGTTGTCACGATCAGAAGCGCATCTGCTGTATCACATGTGCATCGTAGGACTTAAGGCCGGGAGGAGGGAAGGCCCTCAACACATGCCAAAAGTGTTTCGCTCCTCCGCGGAGGCCCAAGGTGCAACGTCTGGAGCTCAGAAGCTGATTGAGGTGTTAAGCATGTGGGAATTTCCGAGAATAGTAATAGGGGACCCTGGTATAGCACCCTAAATAATAGGATCCTTATTATAAGGACCCCAAAATAAGGTACCCCAAATTTCCGGAAACTCCCATGTTGGCAGCAGTGCACACTGCAAGCCCAAGTCAAGCAAGGTAGCAGCTTGTCGGCACCCGTCACAGATCACAACTGATATTCTCTCCGAGGCAGAAGCCCGAGGACCCGGAGGCCTGCCCGGGTGCTCGGCTCGCTGACTCGGTGTGTGACTGCTTGGCTCCGGCTCCGTTTCTTTGCCCCGGAATTGGATGGACAATCCTGGAAAGACCGTGACCTGATCTAGTAACCTAGTACAAAAAATGACGAATTATTTCTGCCATACTGTTAGACTCCTGTTGTAGCTGGTTTTTCTACCGGAACATATCGAGCGTCAACTAAGCATGCTCGTAAGCTCAAACCCGGCCCGCAAGGTGGCTCTCAGATCCTGCTGCATATCATCATATCCTTACCCGGAAGTAGCAGATAGTTCTCAGAATTTGTCGTAAAGACGTCATTATCCTGGGGCATGGGCACGTTGCCGTTCACTCGGCATCATCCTTCGAAGTTCGAAGCTGTACACAATCATGTGCCCTTGGCGGCCTCAGGCCCGGCTACAGTACCCCTGACTCCTAATTCTCACGCCTGCGAGACTGAGTTTACAGCTTGAAGCCTCCATCACACTGCTGGAAGAGTCCACTGCAGCTCGCAGAGTTGCACTCCAGCCGTTCCAGTTCCCACATCACGTCACATTGCAGACGATTTGGCTACTGTATGTAGTGCTGTTTCGTGTTACCCCCGTTGCAGCACTGTTCAGTGCTGCTTTCTTTCATTATTAGTGCGCATCATGATTTAGTCAGATTGCAGCCTCGAGGGCCTGAATCGCAGCCACTTATGAGGTCGTGGCACATGTGGAAGGAACATGTGGAACTGTTTCTTCGCTTTCCCTGCAGACCAATGGCACAGTCTTTCTTGGCCTCAAACTCTCCATATTCAGCATTTTGGTAGGCGAGCCCGCATCGAGAAGAAAGGATTGGGAAGCAGTACTTCACAAATACATGCTCCAATAACAGTATAGGACTTACACTGTCCAGCATCGTTCGCAGCTTTGCCATGGCTCGACGGCTGCGTATGTAGGCCCGCAGATCTGCGGGCTACGCGCTGTCACGTGGACTTGATCTTTCCTGATTTCCTGCTCTTTGGTTGATGACACCGGGAGTCGCGCCTCGAAACCTTGCCTTCGTGGAAGCAGCTTGGCTGATCATTGTCCGAAACGTTTATGCCTCAAGGCTTCAATGCCAAGGGGTTCAGGGACCTGGATTCGAGGTGCGACAGAGGGCAGGTGCTGGCACGTGGTACGAAGCCATCTTGCGTGACTTGCAACTGGACAAGGCCGTTTGGCATATGTTTACATCGTAGCACGGGCACCAGCTTTCTGAGTCGAGTTCAAGCCTTGCAGTGCAGATCAGTGGGCTTCCTGTACAGATCAGACACTGCATTGCGGTACGCTTGTAGGGATCGTGGTGCATACTACCAGGTACTCCAAATTTTGCATCATCATCATCATGCAAGTTGTAGGCAAAGTAGGGTCTAGTCCATCCAAGCGATTCTGAGCAAGTCTGTAGCGCATAGCCTGTGATTTGCAGTGCTTCGTATGTATGTATATACGCGCACATATAGATATAGATATATATATACATATACACATATATTTTAAATACATATTTATTCATTTATATGTATGTATGAAGTATAATGCACCTGGAAACAGGAAAGCCACCGCGCAGGTTTGGGTGGCCTTCGACCGGGGGATTTGGCCCAGCCGCGAGATTCCCTGCCAACATGTCCGGCAACTGACCCAGCATTTAATTTAGTAAGCACTTGACACTGATCTGGTACTTGTCGGGCGGGATTCGACTGCGACGCAGCGTCCTCTAGAAGGAGGAAACTGAACATCTTCAACCCCACGCTCAGTATTTGCCCTGATCCTCTTCGCAGCACGAGGGGACCGTAGTCCTATGGGAGGTCTGAGTCAAGCATCGAGACCCTGAGCTATGCTTCCCTCTTCCTGCTTCTTTCGCACTAAAGGTTCCGTGATGTCATTACACTCGCTGCACTCTCTTGGAACGCGATATTCTTGCCTTCTGAACTTTTGCTTTGTATTCGTAGGAACAAGCTGTACGTTGTCATTCCGGCCCCCCACATGGCCAATGGTAAGTTGTTCGGCCACTATCGTGCCGCTGCATGTTAGCAGACTTCTTCTGAAATTGTCCACTTGTTCTTACGTAGGCCAGAGGCAGTGATCCGTGGGAGTTTCGGCAAAGTCTCCTGAGCTTTTCATTGGAACTCGAAGAGCACACCCTGGATTTTGAGAAACTCGTGTGATACGTACGCTTTCCACTCCGAGGGCCAGGGTCTTTCCCGTCGACTCGCCTCCGCAGCTCATTGCCGGGGCCGAGGTCGAAGTGTCACTGTGATGCATCCAAGCCCAAGCCCTTGGAGGGGGTCGAAGACAACCGTAAAGCCGTAAAGTAAACAGATGTGTTCTGGGACTTCTTGGGCTTCCTCGCTGTCGGCTTGTTTGGCAGGGGGATATGAGATGCTGAGCTGAGGCGATTTCCGGCAACAGAGGATGGCCCAGCACACTGGTCTGCAGGTTCCATCTCGCACAATGCTTGCGAGCAGGACAATGCCAGGTTCCAGTGGGTCTCCGTGGGGCTAATCCTTACCAAAGTAAATCCCGGAATTGCGGGGAATGGCCTCCTCATGGAAAACTTGCCAAACACATCCGCTGAATAACATGCTTGCTTACGCGAATGATGTGTGAAGACAAACATTCACCTCATGCCGGAGCAGCGATTGGCCTAAGAGGAGGGCCGGATTTTTGTGGTCGTGGAGGGTCGGGAGCTGGCCGTGGCTTTGGACGCTGTACGGGCACCCAGCCAGCCGCTCGGCCTGACATGCACGAGCCCATGCTGCTGTGAGTATGATACCCCAGACTCCCAGACGGCATCATGTGACATAAAGCTCATGTTACATTTTTGCCTCCATGTGCCACTTCTGTTCTCCGCATGACCACCATGTCTGACTTACCATCGCACGTGGTGCTATTGATGTTGGCTATGCAGATTTGCCAGATCGGTTGCCACCACCGCCACTGACATCACGACAATCAACTGCATGTGCTGGATAAACAGGCAGCGAGACAGATAGGTAGATAGTCAGGATTAGTCAGGTAGGTAGCTGGACGGATAGGTCTACATCATCTATACCTGCTGTCATGGCGTTGCTGCTGCTGCTATTTTCCGTGCTCCTGCCACGTCGCTCCCCATTTTGTCGTGGGTGTATATATGTGCACTTCAACCAGCCATGATCAGGCAAGTGCCGCTGAACCCGCTGGCCTTTACGAGGGCTGCCGTGCCTGTTGGTAAGGAGACAGTGTAGAGCATGCCCTATGCAGTGCCAAAGGCCGGACGTGCTTTGAAAAGGACTTCTTTGTAGAGACGCGGCAGGAACTGCATGGCTGGCTCAGCCTACCAGATGCCAGAGGATGCCTGGAGCAGGTGCGATCTACGACAGGCCCGGGACATCTTTACAGTGTAGTGTGGGCTTTACCAGAGTGCCCAGACGTAGCATGGGACTATGGGTCTGGCACGGTCGAGCATCGGGTTCGAAGGCCCCGAACCATTCTCATGTCTGCGGTTCCGTATCCAAGCCATCGGATGATGTGACTACACTGACTACACTTGCCTCTCAAATCACCAAGCATCAAATATTGCAAAAGCAGCTCTCGGCAGCTGCACTCATGTTCAGCTAGCTGCTGCAAGAGTTGCTGCAGCAACGTAGAAGAGTGAGGCTGTGCTGCCTGCCTCTCCATACCTTTGCTTGCAAGTACAGCCATGCAGCCTTTCCCGAAGGTCTGCATCTGGCCACCCCAGGAGTAGAGCATCCTCACGGCGGAAACGGAGTCGTGGTGCAGGATGCCTGACCTGCGAGATTACTGTCACGTTGAAATGCTGTGCTCGCTGTGCTCGCTTTTTCTTTGTCTCTCCCTCCCTCCCTCTCTCGGCCTGCCAGTCTTTTACTCACGCGCGCACTCACCGTCTCACTCACCACCCATTCACCACTCACTCACCCACCCCTGCACTCACTCACTCACTCACTCTCTCTCTCTCTTTCTCTCTCTCTCTCTCTCTCCCTCTCTCTCTCTCGCTCTCTGTCTCTCGCTCTGTCCGGTCCCGTCCCGTCCCGTCCTGTCTGTTTGCGTGTGTGTGTTACGGTTACTGTGTGTTCCTATCTGATCTCCATCTGTCTGTCTTTTCTCCGCAGATATCCTTCCGTCTGTCTGTAGGTGTGTCTGTTTGCCTGTGTGTCTGTCGATGCGTACATGCGTGCAGAGGTTGCCATTGCAGCTATGTGTGGTCGGAACATGGGGTTGCAGAGGCTTGGAGGGTTTTCACATTTAGTTTCCGAAGTCGGTCTCCCCCAAAGGTCGGGCTAGGGTCTATAATTACTCGTAAGAAAGAAGAGCGACGTTACGTACGCAGCGCAGGAGCTTGACGCCGTCATTCTGATCGGCGGAGAAGCCGCCATCGCCAGAGCTTCTCCGACAAGTTTCGTTGAAGGGTCCATGGTCCATGGAGGGGGCTCGCTGCAAACTCAGATTGAGTCAAATCAGTTCCAAGCTTCGAAGTCTCATGATGGAAGGCTTCCATGGTGTTGAAGATCCACCTCATGCATCAGGCAGACAGCCTTGGGCAGCAGTACCGCCGTCTGCAGGAGTGTGATCTCCGTGCTCGCCAGGCTGAGGTTGAGGCCTTCCATCGACGGCGTGCAAAGAAGCTGGCGCAGTTGAAGGCACTGCAGCGGCACGCGACTACGGTCAAGTCGAAAATCGTAGCCTATGCCCGATCCTCACCGAGGAGCTCGAAGCGAAAGGTCTGGGTGAAGACGCCCGCCTCTCCTTTGAGGCATAGCTGCCCCGAAGCAATGTGGATGAGCTTAAGGAGACGGTAGATGATTGCTTGCGTGTGCTTTTCCAGGGTTCGCTGCATGGTATCACACCAGTTCCGAAATCTGCATACCCATTGTGTTTGCTTACTGTTGTGGTCATGCATATATACATACATACATAGACATGTACACATGTGTGTATACACACACAGGGCACATGTGTGCACGTGCAAACACATGTGTGTATGCACATGCGAATGTACAGGTACAGGATGGCACAGTACATGCACATGTAGATGCACCCCAGAGCAAAGCAAAGAGAGAGAGAGAGAGGTAGCCATTTTGGCTCAAGGCCGTATGTGTTTCAAGACCCGAGCCCGAGAGTCAGAGAGGGCTTCCAACCCGCAGACCAGCACACAGCGGCGCACGCAGACCAGAAACCAGCAGCGACCCACCACCACAGCACCTCAACATCAGACAGCTGAGGGACACCTTGCTCGGCGGGCCCAAGCAAGAGCCGAAAGCCACCACTGCCGCAAGCCCGGCCCAACAAAACAGGCTCAACGCCACCGCGGAGCAGCACCAGCAGCAACACCAGACACAGTCACGCGCTGGGCACGCAAGAGGAAATGCTCCACATAGCCCACCTCGTCAAACAGGACCAATCCCACCTTGTGCGTGGACAGGGGCAGACCCCACAGGCGCAAGACCCCGAGCACTGCCGCAGCACGCCGACGCAAAGACCCCCGATACTGAGCCACAGCCATCCACCGCACGAACACAACAAGCCTCAGCAGCGGCCGAGCAGCCCAGCAAGCGACACAAGCCAGCGCAGCGGGACACAGCAACAGAAGCGACACCCTACGCAATCCTGCAGGCCCAAAGCAACCTCCAGCAACTCATCCCCACCCTGGTAGGGGACCAGATACCGTTAGCCACGGAAGCTTTTCAGCTGCTGCAGAGCTGGGCGGCGTCCCTACGGGGCGAACCGATCCGCCTTACCTAGCAGAGCGACCTGGAAGACACGGTCCCATGGGACCCCCCCCAGCCGCAGAACAGAAGACGGCCGGCGACGACGACGAAAACCACGACCTCTGCGGTCACAGGGGACCGGGCCAAACCAGCGGGCATGGAAAGCTGGGACACAGCTGAGATGCCCGGCACTGACACGGAAGAAGAGGCCTGGGGGCTGACAAGACGAAGACGACGCAACGCTGCCACGGCGGCAGACACGCCATCACCAAGAGCTACACGATCCGGGAGACCCTCAACAGAGCGAAGGCCTCCTGACACACCGGGCGATGAAAGCCAGCAGGGCGTCGTCACACTAAACGACGCCACACATAGGCGTAGGAGGCTTCATGCCCTGTTTGACCCTGACCCGCAAGTCTTGTCTTGTTGGCAGGCAGTTTCACTGGGGACCCACTGTACTGTGTAGCCGTCTTCTGCAACCCGGGGGGATCAAACAGGGACGTGTAAAGCCTTCCCACCAACAGCACAACCACCAGCACCACTTCGACTGCAGGAGCCTCAGTGAGCTTTCCCCCTAGCTTGTTGTTACCGTGCCTGGCCCCCTCCTCTGCTTCCCAACCCAATGGCCCTGGAGTCACCACAGCACACCGGCACATGGCAGTTAGGGGACCCCACCGTATGTGTGTTTTGTTCCCCTACGCTTCCTTTACCCTCATCCTTTGCTTCCTCACCTCGGGGGACCCGCTGCCTTCATCGCAAACATCCACCAACCACCGAAGGTAGAACACAGTAGCCGCACAGAAGCCGAGCCAGGACCAAGTCAAACACTCAACGACTCTAGCGTGCTCTATGGGGACTGGTGTTTTCCGAGGGCTGTTGGCAAAGCAGGTCCTGCGGCTCGGGCGCCCGCTAGCAAGCTCAAACCAAGGCGTCAGCTGGCGAGTAGCTTACAAACGGAGGGGACGGGGGCAACGAGCTGGACTAGGCGGCGACCTGCTGCTACTTGTATGGTGAGCATTGTCACCGGGGAAGCACGGTGTAAGGGGTCACCTGATAGTCCAACTCGTTCCTCCACTCCTGAGTCTCACACCGACACCGAACTTGGACAATCGGCGTAGCGCTAGCGCGCAAGGGTCGGGGCTCCGTACCCCCACCCTAAATGCCTTGCAAGCAAGCAAGCAAGAGAGAGAGACCCCACACCCTAGCCCTGGCGAAAGAAAGAAAGAAAGAGAGTCCGTTTTTTGCAGTCCTCTCCAGAGCAGGGGAAAATCTACTGGCAGTCAGCATGTGTCCTTTGAGAGTGACGGTCGGTCATCTAGTGCTCGTTATCGCAGACTTTGTGGCATTAGCCTTTTAATGACCTACACTCGATCTTCACTCCCCTCTGCCCGATAACACATCGGGTGGACGTGCTGCCCGGGGGTTTTGATCGGCCCCTATGCCCGGGAGAGAGAGAGAGAGTCTGTCCTAAAAAAATGCCCAGTGCCCCACCGGGGGGGGGGCAGGTAGCTGTCGCGACCTGTCCTGGCTGTGTGGAAGAAGAGAGTGAGTTTCTATTGACGCGCTTTGGTGTTGAGACTGTTGCTTTTCAGACCTGTGCGAGGTGGATGCGGATCTCATCGGCCGCACCTGTGGAAAGGGTGGGGAGCGTGTGAAGAAGGTGGAAAAGGAACCTGTGCAGACATGGAGCTGCGATTCATCGGCACAATCTGAGAATTCCGATTTGCTTTGTCCCAGGAGTTCAACGTCGAAGTTCGGATTCAAGAGCCCCCTCAGGACAGCCAGACTTCAGGGCCAGCTCCTCGAGGGTTTCCAGCACCGGGCCAGTCTACTAGCCAAGCTGAGATCAAATCGTCGTCGAATGCTACAAGAAGTGAGCAAGCTTTTGCCGAAAGACAGCCTGTCGCCCTTGCTTTCATGTCAGAAAAGGATGCCGATCCATCAGAACCGCGGAAGATCCTGAATCTTGGCAGCACGGCACGTTGCCTGTCGAAGTCGGCAACTGCTCCTTCCATCTTAGGATCTACTGCGACAGCGACGCTGATGCTGAGGGTGCACGGAGAGAACTTGAGCTGCGAAAGCAACTCTATGCCCTCCCGGCAGCTCGGTCGCAAGGAGTCTTCTTAGCAAGTGGTAGGTTCAAGGCATGCTTGCCAGCACCAAGAGGGGGTGCATCAGGCACATCCAAACAACGTCCCAGCATCCCTAGCCGAAGCGGTAAGCTGAAGCGGTAGTACTAGTAAGGGTTGCTTACAAGGAGGCTATGCTAGCATGATGTGTTGGATGTGTTCTTGCTATACTACCAGCACTGCCTTCGAGTGTACTGTACTCACTCGCGAAAGGCACTTCGGAGCAGCGAAGTACGTGTCGGAAATTCCAAGTCCAGATGTTTGCTTCCTGATACTCCACAGACAGGTGGAGTAATGTATTTGCAAGAGGGTTTTTTCTGCTTGTCGTGCAGGAGCTGCTTTGGGAAGGAAGCCTGCCTTGTAACCCAGTTGCTAGCTGCTAGCTACTAGTAGCACAGATAGGATAGGACAGTGTTGAACAAGTGCAACCGTAATTAAGCGCCATGTCCAAAGATCTTGTGGTCGCACGTGGGTGGCGTGACCAGGACTGCAGCGATCCGCATTCGCTTGCTTTCTGTGTGTCTTTCTGTTGCTCCCGCTCTGACACTGGAAAGTGTGGCTGAACTTGCAGTTTGCGGTTAACAGCAAGTGGACACGAAAGAATCCGAAAGCATTTGACGTTTTGACAGTCTGGTAAACTTGCCTACCAGCGCAAGTGCCCCCGGCGCCCATGCATTTCTTGTCGAGTGTTTTTGAGAAACAGCCCTTGCGAATCCAAGGCTGAACGAATAACGTGGTTCCAGCGGAACGACAACCGATTGATCCAGGACGTCACGAGAAAGGTGGGATGACAGTGAAACAGTTCTTTGTTGCCACCAGGAGAACTACTGATTCGCATAGACGCGATGGTAAGTCGGTAAGTCTAGACGCCATTCAGGCCCCTCTGCCACGGAACGCAGAATTTTGCTGATCCTGGTGCTCCCATCCTCGGCTGTGTGAGCAAAGAATCCACCCCTTTCCCCTCCTATCGTTGCCACTGCTTTCAATATGAGCGGGCATGCTTGCGTCATGCTGGTGGCGATGGTGTTCGGTTTGCACAGCAGGCGGGACTGGCAGCCGCCACCTGGGCCGAGTCGGGCCTTGAGCTGTGTGGCCAGCAAAGTTCCCTGGAAGATGCCGTGCTGCTTCTGGATAGCCACAACGAGTACTTCCTCGTTTACAGGGACAGCTCACGAAACCGAGTGCAGCAGCAGAAGCAGGGGAGCCTGATGCCCCCCAGACTGGCTAGAGAAGATCGAGACGATGCCTTTCTGCCTTCGAGAGGTTTGCCTGATGAGCCCCTGAGTCCACAGCTCGCGGCTCCAGGAGATGGACCGCGAGCAGTTCATGATCTCACAGTCCTTCGAGGCGTTTGCCGTGGTCTGGGAACGTTTGAGATTGCAAGCTCAGAGTGTCCCCAACTGTTCCAGGCAGATTAAAGCTTTCAATCTGCCAGAAACGAGTCCTCGTAGCAGAGGTCTCAGAGAGTACTTGGAGGGCGGTAACGTGAGCCATCATAGCCCAGAAGCCCATGTGCAGGAACTGGAGCAGGCAAACCGTCCATCGAGCTGCCTGGACTTGGCAACTTCTAGGGTTCAAATGCTTTTGCCGGCCACAGTTCCGCACCCAGTCCTGCCCTTTTCTTTCTCAACTCCAAAAGAAGTGACGTTGCACCGTGCCGAAGAGATTGTGAAGAGCAAAGGCACATTGTCAGAAAGCCTGCATTTACGTCCCTGTGGCATCAGCCGAAGCCTAGGCTTCCGTCCGAACCCCCGCGTATCGAAGTCTCGTGAGAGGGCGCAGGATCAGACGAAGGCTCGAGTGACTAGTGATGCAGATCAGTGGTTTGACGATTTGTGACTCAACCTGCCCTTCAACTGAACCTACCAGGCCGAAGCGCCGCGCCCACGCGGCCGCGGTGGCCGCGGTCGTGGTGCCAGGGTGCGTCCCATCGGCGCCTAGAACATCCGCAGCGCAGCACAAAGGTCGGCGGGCTTTAGGCCTCAGTTGATGACGATCACTCTGCTGGCTAGCGGTGGTGATGAAGATGCCGCCGACGAAGATTGGATGATATGATGATGATGGTGACGATGATGACGACGATGTTGATGATGATCCCAGAAACCCGCCAGTTCTCTGGCACAGGGACATGCAGGTCAGGTGTAAACACGCAGCAAAGGCAGCCCATTCCATGCAACCCCTGAAGGTCCTGACCGCAGGATGAGACAGTTTGCGGGCATGAATAACAGATTGCGCCCTGATTCGCGTTGGAGAAACGTTTGTCATGGTGTGCCAGCTGTGCCATGCAACTGTCAGCTTCCAGGATTGCCCAAGCCACTCTTGCTCTTTTTTGCACTGGTACCTCAATACAATGCGGGCACAAATGCAAAAGGATGCTGCACGTCTGGAAATTCAGGGTGTCTGTTGGGCTTTGAGCTTGTGTTGCTGATTCATCCGTGCATGCCACCGTCTCCGAGCTAGAGCTTGTATTAGAAACTGTTCTGATGGCACTTTTCCTGTGTGTGCGTGCGTTGGAATCTGTAACGCACGTAGGTTTCCAGCCTGGGTGTGCTATTTGAGTTCATTTTTTCGATCGCTCTGCATGCACCAGTGCCGTAGCCAGCTTCCAGTTGCTCGAGTTCAGGGTCATAAGACAGCGCCTGCACTTCTCCACAATGGCTTTCCGTCGGCCTTTGCTTTGCCCCTCGGCGGCGAGTTTCCAGGAAGTCTTGTCGCGCAGATCAGATACCCGCTTGTGTAGCCGTAGAGGCCTGCTTCACAGAGCTTGTCGAAGTTTCAAACACAGGGGAAAGATGCACTTGTACTTGGAAGAAGGGTTCTTTCCAACAATGCCTTTTTGCGCAGTGTAATTCAGGACATCATCTCTGTCGTCATCATGACCACTACCAAATCAAAACAATCAGCTGCAAATGCCGCGTCCAATCACCGCGGGTGCCGGGCGGTGTTACTTGCAACCGAATCTGCGATTGCAGGCCAACCAACAGGTGCTGCGGCTTTTTGGGAGGCAACGTTCTTGTTCGAACACCTTCAAACACAACGAAACTAACCAAAATGAGAGCCTGACTGACCCCAAACGGTAGAGGCTAAGGTTCTGATACAATGGGATCTGTACGAGAATTTCGCTGTAGCATACTCTAGTCTCCTGACGTGGGCTGCTGGAGATTGGCTGGAGCTGCAAAGACACACGGGTATTTTGCAGGCAGTTAAAGAAAGGGTGGCCCCGGCCAATCCTGCACGCAGTTCGTGTACTGTCGGAGCGTGATTTCGTCGTTACTCTTGTCGCTTGTGAAGTTTGAAAGAACGAACGGATGCGGCCGGGGATGTATGTTACCAGCGGCCAGGGAGTGGATGTTGGTCTCAAAAGGATGACCTGTGGATCCAGTGGTAAGGAATGGATGCGAGTCTCAAACAGATACACGTGCCGTCTGAGTGGACGGCAGCAGTTGCCGTTACCAAACATGCATGCGAGCCCCAACCGGACACTTTTGGGATGTACACCCAGTGGCAATGTAGACGGCATCGCAGAGGCGAGAAACACTCGGCACCCACAAACAACCGTGGGATGCAAAGACCAGGTGAGCCACGACTGTGAGTACCTTTAAACCAAGGCCAAAGACGGTCGAAAGGCAAAAAAGGAATACAGACATACATGCAAGCGAAAGGTTCCTTCTACAACCGTCTCAGATGGCAAAGGTCTTGAATCTTCGGCTGCGCGTCTTGAAAAGCGGATGCTTGAAGACAAGCCGAGAAGTGGATGCCTTCTGCCAATGTGCAACACCTGAACCACGCACCATAGGAATAGATGGCTTTCTAATCGCTGGTGTTCGTGCCACAGTGCTGTGCGTGTTCTGGGGTCCCAATTGTGGTCCCACGGTGTAGCACGCGTGTTGGACTCATAGGGTTAGGTATCAAGGTCTGGGGCTGACTGGTCTCTTTCACTGTTTGGGGTCTATGCTTGCAGCCATCCTATCTGCACTTTTACATGTATTTGCTTCTTTGTTGTTTGTCTGTCTGTCGGTCTGTCTGTCTGTCTGTCCGTATGTAGTTATGCCTCTGTGTGTGTATATATATATATATACATACACGTATGTATGGATGTCTGTACGTAGGTCTTTTGTTGCAGCGAAGCACGTCGAAGCCCGGCCAAGGCACTCTGGCACTGGTGGCCACTGTGTCGATGCTCCCGGCTACCTTCATGGCTCCGTCGCCTGCCCTGCGCGGTACAGCCACCGAAGGAGCTGTTGAGGGTGTATCAACTTGGGTGTGTTGGGTAACCGTGCACCATGTTGTCAATGGCTTGCCTGCCCATTGCGCAAGGAAGGCAGAAACCACGTCAGAATCACATATTCCATCTGGAAATCCGAACTCTGTCATGCCATCATGCCAAGCATATAGTTTTAGCCGCCTTGCTTTGACACTCTGTGCTCGGCAAAACTGCGATTGGTGATGCTTTCGCATGTACATGAGCGGCATTGTAGACACGTGTCAACAGGTCGAAGGTAGGAAGGCGGCACTTCGCCTGCCAACCCAACACCATGCAATCCTGGTCTTTCCTGAGCAGGATCCTTGGCCGGCATTGAGGTCGAGACGCGAGTTCCCATGGTCCTTGTCGAGGCAGGGCTCCGGTGCAACCTTGGGCCACGCAACGAACTGTGACAGAGCACAGGCCTTGCCAGAGCCGCGCCCCAACGACGCCATGCTCCCTGCACCTTGGAAGATGATGGCTCCACGGGTCCGGGAGGGATTGGCACAACATCACTTGCATACCTCCTTCCACAGCACTTCTGCAACGCATCTTTTGAATACTGCCGGCACAAGGGGAAGCATTTTGGCCGCGGGAAATCGCATCCCATCTGAGTCCTGCCAGTACATGGGACGAACGAGTGTGATCATGTCTCTGAATCCCACCGCGATCCTGCATGCCGCCAAAACACAGGACATTGGGAAAGACTTTTGGTCCAGGGTTTTTGTAGCAGATTTATAGAGAGAATTCTGGAAGGATGCGTAGAAGGGCTGTGAGGATGGATGGATGCATGAATGGACGGATGAATGGATGGACGAGATGATGTTCGGTGTTACCTCGCTGCTCTGAAACACTTTCGGGACACTGGGTCTCTATGTAGTCTGCTTCAATGTCCGTACATGTTAAGCTTGTCATCGGGTCAGATTATGCACTGCAATATAGCATCACACACCATAGCACATCACCACGCAACATAGTAATGGAGCGTGACCACACAATGTTTTATGTTAGGTTAGGCTACGATGTGTTACATTATCTTGGGATAGGTTGTGATGTAGTGTAAGATGATGTTGTAGTGCAGTTCGTCAATTATCAGACATGTTGTTATTTCACACCATGCTGGTCATCATTTTTGATTTGAGTAACTTGAATATATAAACAGAATCAAGCACGGAAATGTACAGAGAAAGGATCCGACGGGTCCTAGCGGTTAACACGTTCGCATGCTGACGCTTGGATGACATGGCCATCAGCTGCACGCACGCTCAAAGCTTCCGCATCTGTCGGAGAGCTTCTGATAGAGGGAAGCACTTTCTAGAAGCAGGGGCAGAGACGTCTGTTCGGGATAGAAGTTCGGGGGCTTTCATGTTAAGCCACGTAGAGTGGTGCCCCGTTTTTGCTGCCGGGATTTTCTGCCAGAAGATCGAGACATTCAATGAGGAGAAGCAAAGGAATGCTGTATGCAAGGTCGGCGCACGAGTTCAGACTTGCATTTGTTGGCACCAGTCTTGCTGACTCTTCTTCCGCTGGCCCCATGAGTGCTCAGGTGGAACTGAACCGCACCTCCTTGTACTGGGGGCTCCTCTTGATCTGCATCCTGTCCGTGCTCTTTTCCAGCTACTTCTTCAACTGAGGCCTGGATCGTAGACGGGGGCTGGCATAGCCAACGCCCACGCAGTAGCACACCCAACACCAAGCCAAGGTAAGCCATCCTGGCTGCAGTCTCGTAGGGGTCGTTACCTAGGACGATATGAGGGCGATTATCAAGAGAAAACACTGCCTGGCCGGAGGCAATGCTTGGTCGAAGTTCTTGGAACTGTGTCGGTCTGCCTTCGCAGCCTATGAAGTGACCACAATTTACCATTCCTGAGGCCCTTAGAGCCTTACACTGGGTCCCAGCCATGCCCAACCATTGCTTTGGCGGCGCAGGTGGCTCACAGCAACGTGAAGTTACGGCTCTGCAGTTGACACCTTGGGTGCTTGGATTTTTTAGCAGGCGAAAAAAAGTCCGTTGCCTTAGCGTCGAGCAATGCGCAGTGCAGCCACAGACAACGATGTCGGACCGCTTTCTGCGGCAGGCCGTCCAACTGCGGCTCCTGAAGCAGCAAGTGGAAGCAGAGGCAGTTGGTTCGAGGGCACACAAGCCGCACTCGGATTCATGCATTCGATGAGCTCAGAGGACTGCCACGCCTTTCCCTTGTGTTGTGACCCCAGCCTAGGCCCAGCCGTTGTCCTGCGACTCGACCCAGCCTCCCTGGTGCACCACAACCAGAATCCACAGCACGCTAAGCAAGCTATTCCCAGTCCCAGGCGCAGCGTGTTGCAAAGCTTCGCTCCGATCTTGCAGCAAGGCTCCTGAGCCTTTGCACCAGAAGCAAGCAGCCTCCAACTCTGAAGTCTGAGATGCAGGAGCCAGGAAACGGAAGACAGTTCTCGAAGCATCGTTCCTGTGGCTTCCGCATTGCTGCTTCGGCTCTTGTGCGGCCTGCTGCTCACATACGGACTTGCAGTAAACTGGCAACCAGAAGCGTGGAAAGCATCGAGCCAGAAATTTCGGCCCTCCAATTACCAACTCTTTCGTGGCCCTAAAAAGACAGAATTTTCCAGCCAGCACATCCTCCCAATTCGGTGATCGAAAGCCAGGCACCTAGCGGTCGCACACTTACTTCGCCTAAATATCCGGAACACTTGCTCAGTGGCCTTTCGTAGAGCGGAGACACATTGGCAAGCCCTCCATGCCTGGAGGCAAGCTCGGGAGCTCGAATCTTCTGTGGGATGACATACAGAGTTAGTTAGACACGTAGGTGGATGCGTACATAGGTCCAGGTAGATGGAATGGGTGGGATTAGCTAGCTACCCAACTCGCGGGCTAGCTAGCTACGTCGATCAATCGATAGGTAGGTAAGGTAGGGTTTAGATATGTGCATACACACATATGTTTGTGTTATGTGAATGTGTGTAAAAAAACAGGTGTTTTGTCAGACAGTGTTCAGGATTTCCTGTTCTTCCGTTACAGCGGCTCTTCTGGTTTACAAGAGAATAACTTGACTCCACTTGCGATGTGATGTTAAGGGAACCTCAGGACCTTGAAACTCCTTTGGCTCTCCGTTCTGTTTGGATACAGCCGGCGCTCCCGAGTTCTCGCCTAGTGCTGCCGAGTTGCGAGTGCCGCAAGAAGTCTTTGAACAACTCGATTTACGTGTACATACATATACATGTATACATATATATATATATATATATATATGTTTACATATGTAGTGAGTTGCAAGCTTCGTTGGCGTTTCGGTGCAGCCTGGCAAACCGCAACATCGTGAGGTTGTGCGTGCTTCATGGCATGTGCTAATGCTGTGGCGGGGCATCGTACCTCTCGGTACACGGTAGGTTGGCTTTTTGCTGGGTTTACTGGAAAGCTTGGATGGTGTGGAAGTTTCAGAGCTCCCATCCCCGCGAGCCTATGGTGTGGCCCACTTCTACTACTTCTACCCTGAAGCACTCTGAAGGTGAAAAGTTTGCCTCAATTGGCTCAAGGGCTTACAAACCAATCTTTGCTTCACAGCACAGCCGTGAACTCCCCTTACTCGAACAGGCCAGGACGGGCTTTGGGACGCTCAGCGCCTTTGTCAAGGTCAAAGCTTTGGCCAGGGCCTCGGCATCATCGGGAGGCCGAAACCGCTTCACGATGAACTGCGGACGTTCAGAATTCAAGATCGCTACGGAGAGGTGAGCAACTCCGCGATGTGCAAAAGCTCTTCTACGAGTCGGAGATTGAATCTGGCGTGTGCAACGTCCCACTGGCCGGAGGCCTGCAGGGTTCAAGCAAACAAAGAGATAAACAAACAGACATAGAGACAGAGACAGGGCGCAAGTTCCAAAGCCCATGTGGAGCGGGTCGAGGCAAGCCAATCAACACTCTAAGCGACAAGCCGAGGGCGATGGGTGTAGGAATTTTGAGACTCTCAGGCTCGTCGCTCATGCTGCTTAAGGACTTGCATGCGCAAGCCAAGGTGTAGGAAGAACGTAAGGTGTTCTGTGCCAAGTCTGTGAAGCAGCAAGACGTGACCATTTAGGGTTATTGGACTTGGAGCTTCAGGCGTGCTGAAAGCATGGGGGCGGCCTGCCCACAAGGCAGACCCAGAGACTCGGCAGAAGGCGTACATGTTCAGCTACCTGGTATGGGCGATGCACTGCATTGTCTCTTGGCCTTGGCCCTACCAAACGACATTGAGATTGAGAGAGAGACTCAATGCGTATGTATGATTATGTGTACATCTATATAAATGAATGCATACATGTGTACAAGGTCTAGTCTAGTTCGCTTGGTCGCTGTTTTGTCTTGTCAAATATTCACTTATTATGTAGTTGTATGCACAGAACACACGAAGCGGTGGCAAGACTAGCACCATAGCAGCAATGCCAGTAGTGGCCGCCAGCGGAACTCAATACTGATGGCAATCGCCAGCATTATCGCCGCAGTACAGACTAGCATTAGCATCAGAAGCAGCAGTCGTTGTGGTTGTCATTGGTGCTTGTCTGGCGGCGGCGGTAGCGGTAGTGGTGGCATGTCGTTCCATGCAGTCGTCGTCTTTGTCACAGCTGCAGTCGTAGTTGTTGTCCTGGCAACTGCATTGGTCGACAGGCGGTGGCTGTGTGCACATACATGTCCTTACGTAATACCTAGACCCAGCCGCTAGCCGAGCGGCCACAACAGTTAGTCAATCGAGGGGACAGCGGTGGAGTCACTACCCGGAGCCGTCGAAGCCGGCTCATTGACTGCATCGCCACCAGTCTCTTGGCACCGAAGGATTTAAGGTGTGCTTCGAGCACCTGTGAAAGAGAGAGACTCGTGTAGACGGTGTAGAGTGTAGAGATCTTGGGGAGTTTAAGATTGTGGGCGTGGGTTGTAAGTGTAGGTCCTGGGCTCGGGAGCAGGAAAAGACACAGTACTGACGCTGTGGGGCAAAGGACTTCGCGCCTCAGAAGTTGGTGTGCTTTCTATTGCAGATGACAGTCAAAGCTGGCTCCGCATCTCTTTCACAACGCAGCTCTAGGCTTCCGATGCGCCTCCTATCTCCGGGAGGCCAGAACACGAGCAGCTGAGAAAACTCAGATTTCGGGCAGACTCAGAGGGAGATGGTGCGTATTGTACAAAGAGTGTTATGGTAACGAACTTCCGCAGCTAGGAGGAAGAGGTGAGTTGTGCGCGGTCACCTGGGCCGGCAGTAAAAGAGTCTGTTTGTTGAAAACAGAATCCCAGAACCCAGTCCTCAACACGTGACAGATGCGCGTACCGAGCCGTACCAGATTTTGCAGGAGGGCCAGCTCTGGAAGCAGATTAAGCCAGCGCCAGCAGCCTAGCTTCCTTGTGTTTGCTTCAGCTGGGCTGGTTCCACCGTTTCTCAGCACTCGTCCGGGGCGCAAAGGGGCAACTTCTGCATTGGATAGCTATATAGTCCAGTCGACCTGTTTGACAAGGCGAACATTCCAAGTTTTCTCAGGCAGCGTCTTTGGTCCTCCACTTGCGAGCTGCCGTGACTGCGGGGGACAGATGTAAGTTTGAGACCCATCAGGAACACAATGAAACTTCTGTTGACCAGGCCTCGCATCTTTGCAGATTGAAACCGCCATCGACACTCCCAAGGAGCAACGGCGGTGTCCTGCCTGCGTTGGGATGCGCGGGGTTCAGGTTGCTTGGAGGATGAATCCAAGCAAGGGAGGTGAGGACAGAAACACAGGGTTTCGTACTGAGTGAGAGCAGTTCCCGAAGCAAGGTATGGCCCCGAGCGCTTCTTCTACGACCAGAAAACTTACACGGGCGTTCACAAGAACGGGTCGCCAACCACTGTGGAAAAGGACATCCTTCTTGTAATCGCCCCTGTCGACAGGGTTGCACTCCAGCTGGGACTCCAGGGACCTTTGCAAAGCCCTTCAACATTTACGGAAGGTCTACCTGCTGTTGGGAGAGAGAGAGAGAGGCACCCGCGGGGGGCGTGAGAGCGCTCCTTTGGCCGAGTGCAAGCAAGAGTTTTTTGTTGTTGCGGGAGTCCTGCAAGTGTGAATGCCCAGTGAGCGACGAGGCAGTTTGGTTTCGTGTCCGTGTCTGAGTTCGCCGTACTTCACCGACTGACCATGACACCTCATACCGTTTCCAAAGAGGGTGCATACGAGGCCGGAATCTGAAGAGGAAGCAGGTGTTCTTGAGGTCCGCTTCGTGTCGCATGCTTGTTTCGGCAGCAAATTGCCGACCTGACGCAGCACCACCCACGATCACCCGCGCGAGGAATCAGGTGTTTGCATGTCCGTTGGTGCAACTAGAGCAGCTACAGGCCTAGGCCACGCTTTGGCTTTGAGCTTCTGGGGTCTGTCGGGCACAGAGCATGAGAATCGGCCTGACCCTGCCATTGTCAGAGAAGTCGACGAGTCAGACTGAGTAGCGCAGAGAAAAGCCTTCAGGGTTGGCAGCACATAAGGATCGCTGTCCGAAGTAGTTGACACAATACCGAATCTCTCCTGCTGGCCAGGAGCATTCGTACACTCAAGTTCGGCGTGCAGTAGTTAGTGCCCAGCATTTCCTCCAAATGCATGACTGTCTCCGAATCGTTTTGCGAGGAGGTCGTTACGCAGATCTTGCGGGATCCCTCCCCGCGGAGTGCTCGAAGCGACTCGTCTCATCCATTTCCGCCAATGCCAACAGTGACAGTCCGACGGGACTGGTTTGGTCATAAGCACGTCTCTCTGACTTTCACGAGTTCGAGTTTGCTCTACAATCAAGCAGACAGTGGCCCATGTAGGCTTGGACGGCAGTCATGGACGCTTTCCAGAAACACTCTCCCTACCACTACATCTAGTCTAACTCTGCACGGGCAACTTAGTTGGCACATCTTAGCACTGCCACTACGACTACAACCGCAGGGAAAACTTCGACTGCGGCATGAAACGACTACTGGCTACTACGACGATATACCCGCACTGCTGCTGGTGTCGCTACTTCATGTTGTGTATGTTTTCTCCTAGCGAAACGCTTCGGTACTTTAACCGTGTCCTTTTGTGTCTGCTTCTGCTGACATTCGACGACGAGGTCGCTCGGCCTCAGTGGCTTCTGTATCGCCTCGGGCCCGGGCAGCCTCCACATCGATGACACCTCGGGCCAGTGGCGTTTACAACAGCTCCTCGGCACGGGTGGTTCCCGCATTTCTTCCGGACACACGCGG
The DNA here is from genome assembly GCA_003297005.1 of Symbiodinium sp. clade A Y106. NCBI lineage: Eukaryota > Dinophyceae > Suessiales > Symbiodiniaceae > Symbiodinium > Symbiodinium sp. clade A. The sequence goes on along the minus strand of BGNK01000263.1, from coordinate 192,280 downwards.
GCTTTGTCGTCGGTTTTCTACAGAGAAGATTCCGACCGGGATTTGTATGGGGTGGCTGTGCAAAATACAGCATGCGGGGGTGGGGTGTTTATTTTGCGAACCTCAAACTCGCAAGTTCCAAACTTGAAGTGAGAACATCATGGGGTTCACCTTGGCCTCAGTCCAAGTGATAGTCAAAGAAATCAAGACCAAGCGCTTCGCGAAGCGCTGTCCAAGGCTTCAAGCTAGTCTCCCCGGTGGGCGACTCACCTCGAAGAAGTGCTGGGCCCAGCTGGGTCTTCGAATTCTTGACATCATGCTACTTAGTAGTTCACTTTGATGTGTTCGAAGCTCGGACTGCGTCACCAGACGCTGCCCGAGGAACCATCGCCGGGGAACTTGCGGAGGACAGCACCCGCCCCTCGTCAGCATAACGGTTGGGCACGCCATCGACATGCAAGCATGGCAGCGGCATAGCACAGAGTGTGCGCGTGTGTGGCTCTCTTTGTGTGTATAACAAATCATTCATACACACACACACACCCACATGTAGTCCATCGTCCGGTCGTTGGCGCGGTGACGAAAGAACACTCAGCTGCCGCGTCCCAAAGGGTTGAAAACCTGTTGATGAGTGACTGCTCTGAGACGTTGCGAGGAGCCCTCCCCCTCTCCCCCTCTCCCC
>BGNK01000263.1:136678-187966 GCA_003297005.1 Symbiodinium sp. clade A Y106 | reverse complement strand
CTCCGCCAGACCTCCAGCTCCACACACATCCTCCGCATGTTTTATTTCATGGCCGGGCCGACCGCGCCCTTCACAGAGGTAGTATGAGGTACCTGTTTAATCTATTTTTATGTCCGCATTTTTATGTTGGCATATTTAAAAAGCGTCGGCGTACAATCAGAGAAATGATGAATGCTCTTTTTCACGCCAGGCCGCATCCCCACGTGCAGATTCGACCCGAAGCCGGTCTGGGGCCTCACAGTGGAAGGGGATGTCATCGTTTCATTGAGGGAACTTCCTTGGGCATTGGCCGGGGCTTAGCAGCTTCGCCGAAATGCAGTGATTTGTTACTTTCTAGGACTCTAGGAGCAAGACCGAAGCCCGTCGGAGACCCACAGGCGAGTCTTGCGCAAGATAGAGGACTGGAACACATGTTTCAGGTTTCTCCTCGACGAGTTTGGGCAAGGCGTACGCACATCAGATCATGAGAACTATAGTTTTGCTTTGTAAGGTTGCAAAACACCCCCTCTATTGTGAGCAGCATCGCATAAAGGTGTAAATAGGCGCTCTATTGTAAGCGGCATCAGATGATTGTAGATGTGAGGATTTCAAGGTAAATAAAAGCATACGTATGCTTCGTGCGAGTGCGCGAGTCGAACGTAAATGTGTATACCACTATATATCGGTATGCACACGTCTATACGGTGTCTACTATACTGTACCTGTGTTGCCGTATATGTGTATGCAAAAATAAGCAGGCAAGTCTATCTCTCTGCATATGCAAGCTTTAGTTTCGCGTGGTCGTTTGTCTACTTGTGCAACATTAAACTCCATATAGCACATCATGTGTAGTGGAAAGAGGTGCCCGGTATATTGTTTTATGCAATAGAGTCAACAGAGCGTTGTGTACACGTGTGACTGCATGTTTAAGCAGATTGTTTAATTCAGGTGTTAATGCTTATATTTGCCCGTTTGTTTATCTACTGTACGGACCGTCGCCTTTCAATGCGTTGCTGGCTTTGCCGAGGGCCTGGTCTTCGGTGTCTTCGCAGAACTTAAAAAGTCTGGACACCTGAGCCCACGAGCGAATACATGAACACTACAGCTTGTTGGCTGGTCTTGCCGAGAATTTGTAGCTTGGCGCTACAGCTTGCAAAGTCCGACTTGATTTCCTGATCCGGGGCAGTCAAGTCTTGGGATGCACTGCCCATGTATGGCTCTTTGTTGCCTTCTTGTTCTCAAGAAACGGTTGTGGCCAGGTAGCCCTGATAGGGATACCGCCACCTCGCCTCAAGGGCGCCAAGTTTCACAGTTCTCGCTGAGCCTCAAAGTGGGCCCGAACCGTCCAAAGTTTTCGAGGCAGCGCATTTGCGAACAGCGCATTCGCATCTCGAGTTCAGGTGTTTGCGCTTGTTCTACTTGAGACGAAGCCTCAAATGCCAGCCAGGGAAGTCGAGGTTGAACGCCAAGCAAGCCGCGGGCCAAGGGAAGTTTCGGGAGGGCTCGTGCTACAGGAAGCTCGATGCAGAGCCTGGGACTACAGAAGGTACCATTCAATGTCCCTGAACCCATGGGGGACCGGCTCCAGGCATTGTAGCTGCATTGGCACCGGCCCGATCCTAAGGTTCTGCTGCATTCACGCCGCACATGCATAGGTGCATGGACGCATGCAGCCCGAATCCTTCGCAACACGGTGTCGACCATGCAAGCACTTAGTTGCCTTCGGCCATTTACGTGCCTAGCTGCTAGAGTTGGGGCTTGAAGAAGTTTGGGTGTTTGTGTCCTGCTCAGCTCCTTTTCCCTCAATCTGCTGTTTTTGCTGTGAGGCCGGGGGAGTTTCCGAATTGGAGGCATCAGGGCCGCCTGCAGTGGCCACGTCTTCGTGCTACGAGTTCTTATGGTGGAATGTGGTAGCGTGGCTGCGTATTCTAAATCGTGATGTTGCATGGTCTGACCTCCTGTGTCTCGTATGTAGGGCTACAGAGAAGGGAGGGCAGGAGAGAAGGAAAGTGGTACCATCTTCCATTCGCGCTTGGGTAGAGGCTGTTTTGTTCGACTGCCGTGGTGAGTTCCAGCATCGAAGGAGTCAAGCACAGGACCCGTCCAGCCTAAAGGAGCCACGGAAGCATTCGGCAGCTCTTGATGTTTGCCAGGGCTCCTTGCAGCAAATGAACATGGAGCTGGTGAGGGCCATGGCCTCAGAGCATCAAGACATTGGGCCACAATGTTAGTTGAGCTGGATGGTGGGTTCCTGCATACTGCATAGGTTTGGTTTGTCGAACACTGCTAAGGCTTCGGCGTGCTTTGAACATGCCTTGAACAAGAACTTGATGACTGGGGAAACGAGTCAAGATTCATGGAGTGCGAACACACTGGTCTTTTTTCAAGCACAAGCTGCAATTCGAGAACTCTTTGCCGACTCGGTTTTCCATTGTTGCTCCGATCGTTACTGGTGGGTGTATATCAGTAGATTCAGTAGATTTGTCAGACTGCCACCAAAAAGTTAAAGTTGGACATGAGCGGCACAAAACCATGACAGCAGTTTCTGATGAGCTCCTGCCAAGTCTTTGCAGCATGGATAGTGGCGAGTCACGTTGCAAAGCATCGTGCCGGGAGCCAACTCAAGCGGTTGGCCCGCAGGCGCAGGAGTCGGCTCGGAAGTCTCGACGACAGGAAGAGGCGGGATCCAGATTCAGTGGGTGTGCCATCTCGTGCTCCTTCATGGAATTCGCACAGAGGCGGCTCTGCCACGGCTCTGCCTCAGGTACGTAAGACGGAATCATGTATGAAATCATGCTAAGAAGTGCTGCATAGAAAATGCTAAAAGGATGTACATTACACAAACACGTATGTACATGCATGCATACGTGCATGCCTACATGCATTCAGACATACATGCATGCATGCATGCATGCATACTTGGTGACATGTGTATACATATGTGTATATATATATACGCACACACGCACACGGTTGTTTATATGTGCGTGCGCATGCCTGCATGTATTGTATGTTCTGCATCGACTTATTCCCACACCTTTGTGTTTGTACACACATTAAGACACATGATACTTGTATGCATATATGTATCATGCCCATGTGTGCAAGCAGATCTATGTATGCATATGTCTTCTCAGATGTTTTCCTACAGTACCGAATGCTCCAGCTCTTGAGGACCTCCGGAATGACCTGGCGAAGCTGAAGGTCGAACCCCCAGCAGAGCCACACGTTAGGTCAGGTACAGACTGTAGGGTGCAGAGGACAGGGTGGCACAGCCTGCTACACATAAAGAGACTGTGGTAGTTCTGTAGAATCGCGAAGGAGGTTTGTCTCTTCTCGTTGGTTGTTCAGGGGTGGGTTGTGTTTGGAGTGGGTCCTGAACACAGGGAAAACGGGGTAAACGAGGATAAGGAAAGCCAAGCAAGAATAGAAAGTACTGTTGCATATCCATTTTGCAGATTGCCTGGAATATATAGCTGGGGAATAAGGTATACAGTATACAGGGTTTCGGGCTTAAAGTATCCGGGAGCACAGGATTCAGGGCTTTGAGTCGACAGGACGTAGGGTTTCAGGCACATGAGGAGAAGCCTGCAATCCCAGATGCAAGAAAAAAGGGAAAAAGGGTCGACTAGTTTATGGGGGAGACGAATGACTCGGCGATGTTGAAGTATCATGCAAGCTGAAATGACGCTGCTGCGCCATCAGTTGCGGCATTTGTCAGACTTGGGCAGGTCAAGGTCAGAGCTGCCTACCTGAAGTAACTGATACTTGTGGCATCACGGGACGAGGGCCGGTGGGTTCAACTAACACGAAACCGCAAGCGAAGCATCATCCCAATCAGTCGTCCACGAAAGGAGCGAACCACGGCCACCAGAGACAAGCTTCTGTACCAGGATGCTCCGCTTGTCAGTTCTAGGCATATGTAGCCCAGTGTAGCTTGAAAGTCCGGGGAAGACCTGACCCGACATGGAGTGGGTGGAAGCGTTTCTCTGCCATAGGGGAGCCAGCCATGGGTTCCTGCACAACACATCCATGTTAACAGCAGCTCTGACAGAGATCTACCCCAGAGCACCGAAAAGCAAATCACGCACCGCGCAAGAGGAAGTCGCCCCTTCCTGGAGTGATCACGAAGACTGGAGATTACGTGCCTCTTTGCAGGAGGATCACCTGAAGCTTCAGGGTGAGACCCTCGCAAAGTTAGAATCGCAAGAAGCTGAGAGAGTCTGCTGTGGATTTTGGAAGGGATTGCATCCTCCTAGAGTCCTGATTTCGGCTTTCGGCAGACGGGATGTCACAGCATTGTGTCATTTGGAGCACCGTCCGTCCGGCATTGCTTTGGACCCAAGGCAGAAGGCGAAGTCTGAGGGTGATGTCGAGACGCTTACGCAGCGATCCTGGCTGACCCATGTCCTTCACGTTCCCAAAACGAGTTGTTAGCTTCGAGGCTGGGTCTACACAAGCTGGACCAGGAGAACCAGTACCTCCAGGAAGCCATCAAGCATCTCATGCAACAGGCCGGATCCGAGCTTCTCTGATCTCGTCCAACACCGAATGCATCGCCTTCTGTTGTCGAGAGCAGTGAGAAACTTCCGCGATCCTTGGGGCTAGCACATGGAGGTGGAGGCCAAACACGGCGGTTCGCTAGATGAGTGGGCTCGGAGCTTAACTTTGCAGGAAGACCTGCACCTGCCACTTTCGTCTTTATGTCCATAGGTTTGTAGATGTTCGTGGCATGGTCGCTTCAGCTGCCGCGGCCTGGACAGCAGGGTGCCGGTATTCAGTGTTTGTGTACTCGCACATATACATGGACATGTGCACACACACACACGTGAGTACATGTTATGTTTGCGCTGTACACCAGATTGTCACAATCCGTTCATCAGCGACCAACCTATGCATAGATACTTCTGTGTGGATGGATACAGAGTATAGATATGGAAATGCGTGTCCCGCATCCGCAGAACTAGAGAGAGAGTCTGTGTGTATGCATGTGTAAATATAAAAGATGTGTGTGTATATATGTGTGTATATATATATATATATAGGTAGAGGGAGGGTGAACTTGCGCGTATGTGTGAGTATGAGTGCGAGTGTATCAGTGTGTTTCTCTGTGTGTGTGTGTGTATCAGTGTGTTTCTGTGTGTCTGTGTGCAGGAGGTGGGCAGAGGCATCATCAACCTGAATGATAGTTTGATACTAGAAGTCACGCCCAGCTCCCGTCCCGACACCCTGGGCTGATTATGCAACAGGGCGAAGGGCTGTATGATCTGGATCATCTGCTTAAGGTTTAGGCGTCGGGGCATGAAGGTTTTGATCTTACGTCATGGCATCACAGTTCAGTAGGAATCGGTTGAGGAAAAACGCATTGGCACGCATACTGACACATTCTGCGTCGTGTCCTTGCCTGAAGTCGAGGCTGGCGAATCGTGCGAAGCGCAGGCTGCGACGAGCTTCTGGACCAAGCCGTTGAGGGAAGGGCTGGTTCAAGATGCATCTCGAAACGATGGTAAGGTTTCTTAGAAGGAGACGCTACTATCACCATCGGAATGCAACTTGTCAGTACGAGGCTCCGGGCCACACTGAAGCTCCCATAAGCTCCGGGGCCAGCCCGTTCGGTGGCCGGAATTGTTGAACGGCTTAGGAGTATCGTAGATTCAGCTATCCAGCATGATATGATCCGGCTGGTGCTTCTGTCGTTGGTGGCTGTGCAAGTTGCATCAAAGAGTCTCGAAGGTAACCTTCCGTCGGGGCATCGGCTCGAGCATGGCAGCCGCCTGCTATGCGGATGTGTATAGATGTAGAATGCCTTCCAGGCTGAAGTGGCAATGAAGCTTTGGCTTCGGGCATTTCTGATTCCATGAAGAACACAAGGGGGGAAGGATCCTTCGTGTCTGTGATAGTCCGTGCCAGGCCCCCCCTTGCGCCAGAGGCTCCTTACGGCCATTGTGCCCGTACTGAAGGGAGGAAAGTCCTGCTGACCACCACCACTGAGGAGGGGCCAACCCACCGCAAGAACAGGCAGCCACAACGTACCCGCACAGTGGAGTGCCAGTATGACAAGGTGCTGGGCATGCAGACCGACCAGGACGAGGTGTGGACTTGCGTGTTACCTACGGTGGACAAGGCCTTTGAAGGCTACAACGTTACTCTCTTCACTTACGGCATGACTGGAAGTGGCAAGACGCACACCATGCTGGGACCTACGCTCATGGAGTCTGCCTTCGAGGGCCACAACCGTCCCACCACCGAAGGCTTAAAGTCCTCGCAGCAGCGCGGCATCGTGCCGAGGGTCATGCAGCATATTTTCGAGCGTCTGCCAGATGCGGAGGTTTCTTTGAGCTATCTTCAAATTTATCAGGAGCGGTGCTACGACTTGCTGCAAGCTGCAGCGCTGGCAAAGCCCTTGCGCATCCGGGAAGAAAGTGTGAAGACGAAGTCTGCAGTTCAAGCAAGCCCAGTGTTCGTAGAAGGCTTGACAGAGGTTTCTGTGGTGAATTTAGAAGATTGCCTGTGCCAGCTCATAGCTGGCTTTGCCAATGTGGCCTTCCGGTCTACAAACTACAACGAGCAGTCCTCGAGAGCTCACTGCGTACTCACCCTGACGATCCGTCAACGCTTGACGGTGAACCATAAGGCTGTGATTCGCGAGTCGAAGGTCCGTTTGGTGGATCTCGCCGGAAATGAGCGGTGGGCAACGAACGGGCCATCTCCGTCACCCCAGCATGCCCGAGAGCTGGCCACCATCAATAAGTCGCTGCACACATTGGGAAATTGCATGCAGGTTCTGTCTCAGCCAGGGGCAGCAAAGAAGGAAACTCGGCACGTCCCGTACCGAAACTCGACTTTGACCCTGCTTCTTCGGGACAGTCTGGCTGGAAATAGCTACACCTTGATGCTGTGTACCATCTGCTGTTCTTTGCTCTATCAGATGCAGACCCTTTGCACCCTTCGCTTTGCGGATCGGGTGAAGCGCGTGCAGATGAAGAGCCATGTGTGTGACGTGCTGGATGTGAAAGAGGCTCAGTCCCAGATGCAGGCAGAATCTCGGATGCCTATGCAGGTCCGCCCGACCCCTTTACCACTCAAACGATGTGCTGTTGCACCGCATAGATCCAGGAGGCTGTAGCATCAGCAGCGCTTGAAGGTAGCATGTCGACGCAGACGCTATTAGGGCTATTAGAGTATTAGAGCCTCCGTAAATGGCTGTACCCAAACTAAATTGAAGCCCAGGAGATGGAATATCTCCGTGCGGTGGTGACGACGGGAGCCGATGGCCGAGCATTGGACACTCGGTTATCGGCCAGGGCTTGGTGGGAATGTGGTTCGGGGTGTTTGTGCAGGGTCGTGCAAGGGCGGTAGCTCGCGAAATCGCCCAGGATGAGCTCAAGTCGCGGATTTCACAGCTCCAACAAGCGTTGCTTGGCCACAAATGGCACATGAAGGACATCATATCCTAAGCTCGGCGTTCCACTTTGTCATATTCTGTCTTGTTTGAGTACACCGTGTGGTATAGTAAAGTATCGTAAAAGAGGTGGTACAGTAAAACACAGCGGAGTATAGAAGAGCAGACACATTAGAGCATGTATAGCACGGTATAGTATCGTATGTTGTAGATCGAGGACTACAAGGGTTAGTACATACATAAAATTGCCCGACACTTGCAGAGTGGCCCAGGCTTGGGACTCGAAGCCCCAAGCATCAGCCAAGGTGTAGTGGCCTGGAAGGAGAGAACCGGTATCTTCGAGAGCAAATCGCCGAGTTGGAAGCTCGAGTTGCAGTCCGAAGTCCGGGCCCTCCCAAGCTCCCAAGCCCGCTTCAGTTCCCGAAGTATTTTGTGTCTGTGTCTTTCATGCAGGGAGCTGTGCGAAGGGATGGGTGATGACATGCTTGAATGGTAGACAGGTAGACGCAACGTGTACAAGCCGGCATTCACTTGTATGTATGTACATACACAAAGATGGCTGTCTGCATGTGATGCATGGATGTATGTATGTCCGCAATGCATGCATGGATCCCTATTTGTATGCCTGCGCTCAACCAGGTATACAAACCAGGCATTAAGTCATACAGTGGTGCGTAAGTTTAAAGTTTAAGCCAGCTGGTGCTGTATTGTACACAAGAGACATACTTGAATTAAACATACTTGTATGTGCAACTATGCGTATGTGTGTATACGTATATACACATATACAGTACATACACACACACATATACCTATATATATATACGTAGGCGTACACAGATATATATATATATATATGTATATTAACATGGCCACTTACGTATACCTATGTATCATGCTGTGTTTCGGTCTGTTTCATAGACCGGATCCAAAAAGACCTTCTAGACCCGAGAAACCTGCAAAAGAGCATTTAAATTTAGGTGATGTTTTGAAGAGCTTCGGAAGGCTCATTTCGAGCTTGGAAGCTGGCCGACATCAGCAACAAGAGCACGGCCAGGCTTAAAAACGCTCCTGGACCCAACAAAACTGCCAGGAAAATCAAGTTGATTTGGCTGATTGTTTGGAGAGCTGCTGGAGGCTGACTTGGGGCTTGAAAGCTAGCCGACATCACCAACAAGTGCATAGACTGGATCCCCAAAAATATCGAACCAACAAAACTGCACAGGAAAAATCAGTTGAACTTACTTGATTTTTGGTTGAAGAGCTTCCAGAGGTTGACTTGGGCCTTGAAAGCTAGCCAACAAGACCAAGTGCAGACACCGGATCAAAAAATGCATTAATTTGAGGCTTCTGGAGGCTGGGTTGAGCTTTGAAAGCTGCTAAAGACTTGCCAGCCTCAGGGTGGCAAGGCCTCAAAGGCTACGTGCAACCATAAGCCAGGCGCCAACCACCGAGAGTGTGATGGTTCAAGCATAGTGACCGCCGACCCAAAAAGGGTGCAAACAACCACGTCGCCTGTGGGATTCCGGGTAAAGGGCTTCAGGGCTCCTTTCTTTGAAGCCTCCTTCGGGGCAAAGAAAGAACCAACTCAAAGCCATCTGGGGTCTTCTTTCTTCCGTAATGTACTTTCATCATGCACGAGGCAACCATTGGGGTTGGGCAGTGAGAGCCCAGGAGAAGCAAAATCTCGGGAAGTCTATGCCACCGGCAACGGGCGGCACCAAAGCAACACGAGTCTTGCGGCGTGTGCCCCGCCAAGCAAGTCATTTCCATTGAATTTTCCAAGCGGCCCTGTGCATGCTCAGAGCATAGCAGCACGAGCCAAGGTCTGCAGTGAGCCGAGCCTTCCTGGACCGGACCCATGGTTTCAGCTTGAAGACGATCTTCAGGAGCTGGATCAGATGTGCCAAAGCCGTGCAATGCCGCGACTGATGCCCGGACGTGGCGATCTAGAATCTAGACTAGAGTCAGGCTTATGCCGTGAGTGGGAAGTCGTAGGTGTACGTTCTCAGCGCAGCAGCTGCGCAGGACATCCACGCAGTCTGCCATCGGAATCTCGGATTCAGTTTTGTGCCTCAGAGCATTCCAGACAAGAAACACGAATCGTGGGATTGAATCTCGGCATCTCTGCTAGGCGCCAGTCAGATCCTGCCTAGCGAACATTCCTGCAAGGAGCCATTCTAACATGGGGAGGCTGCGACCTTCGGGGACATGTCCTGCAGGGCATGAGCTGGAACCTGGGCTTGAATGTTCAGGGGTGGAATGCATAAGTTGCAGCGGCAGATGCCGTGTAGGCTCTCGAAGCTTGGCCAGTCCGAGGCAAAGCTTTGAAAGGGATAGGCGGTGAGAGGCGACTATCACTCCTGTCGCTGACTGCCGGCCAACTTAGGTAGACTTGGGAAGCAGCGCAGAGCCATCTCCTGCAGCTGCCAAGGCCTTGAAAAGTGGAGTAAGGAGACGTCACAGGACGCAGGATTCGACACTGAGGGCTCGAAATTGCATGCGCTTTTCGTTCCGGGTGCAAATTGCTCTCGTTCAAGATTCGCTGTTTGCACCTCACTGCATCACGTGCTTGTCCCGCCCTGCTAAGCAAACAGGGTTGTTGCCGTTGCATCGACCAGCCCGAAACAAAGTAATGCAGTAATGCTAACCCCCAGCATGTCAGATGCTGTGTCCTGAGGTGGCATACACTGAATGGCACTGTGATGGTGCCGGTTGCTACGGAAGCTCACTTGCTCCAGACCTCGGGCGCTACCATTGCAGCCTTTGTCAGCACGACTTGTGCCAGACCTGCCCCCTGGCAGCCTAACGCACATGTAGGAGAAGATGGATTCATTTCCTGTTGGGCGACAGTGCTCATGTTGTGCCTTGGCGCATGCAGGAGTCAGTAAGACGCAGTTTGCAAGGTGTGTGGTTGCAACTCTTCAGTCGAAAATGGACACGGAGCCCTATCCCTTTCACAGACCCCATTCAGTCTGTGGTCTTCGGTTCGAGGCTACGACCAGTTGGTGGGTCAGCCTCAGACGGAGCGGGTGCGTCGCACTTCCTTTCTGCCAGTCAAGCCAAAGCCGGAGCCATCGAGGCCAGGCGGGTTTCTGACTTGTGATGCGAAGCGAAGCTCCGTGATAGTGCTTCTGCCAGGACCCCACGCCGACCGGTTCTTGCTTGGGCGGAGCCAAAACCAAAGAGTCGCTCCGAAGCAAGAGAAGGACAGGCCACCCAGGCCCAGGCCGCCCAAGCCCCAGGCCAGAGTCAAGCCCAGGCCCAGTGGGCACCGAGCAAAAAGCAGCAAAGCCTGGAGCGCTTGGAGGAAACTTCCAGAGCGCCAGCAGCGCTCCGCAAGCCCCGTGGGCAGAGCCCGCGAAAGCCTTTGCAGTTTCCTCAGCTCCGTGGTCCTGTTGAGACCTCCATCACCTCCTTCGCTTCAGCCTCCACGGCCTCCACGACCCCCGAACCCTTGCGGAAGAGGCTGCATGCGCAAGCAGAGCAGAGGAGAAGCTACGCACCTGTCCGAGGCAAACGCGCTGCTGCCTCGCTGCCCCCATTGTCGCTCGCGACGACGCGAATGCAAGCGGCCCCTTCGGGCCCGACATCGGTAAGACGGGAAGATGCGGAGCAGAAGTCTGGTCCGCTCGCTTCAGTCGAACGGGAAAGCCGCTTGCTGAATGCTTCCGACAAAACCCGGGTGGCCGTGACGGAGAGCCCCAGACTTGACCACGGTCGTGGCCAGTCGCAGCCTCCCACCAAAGCTGTGCCCCCGAGCAATGGTCAACCTCCATCTGCTCGGCGCCCCGTGCCTGCAGCAATGGCAGCAGCAGCCGTAAGCCTTCTGCCCGAGGCAACTGACATGAGGGCCTTGCTGGGAGACCTGAATGCGAAGCATGCAGGATCTGCCACTTGAGGTTCAATGACCGAGATAGAACCCTGAGCATTAAATCTGCTAACGCTAATGCTTGAAGAGTGGAGAGGAATACCCTTTCTTTCTGATGGCATGACATCTAGGTATACAGGTTCTCAGAATTTGCAGGAGCACCCAGACTCCTCCAAACAAACTCTTCGGCAGCGTGTGCTGGCAAAGCCATTGCCAAAAAGCAAGGACACAATCACGCACACGTGATGCAGGCAGTCACAGCGTGTGCAGCCAGCGTAGACCCAGTGATCCTCATATTTTGGTCGGTATTGTGGAGGTTGCACGCGAAGTCGCTCGGTATGCAGCTGAGATCGAGCAGTTCGACACTCAGGACAGCGAAGATGCAATACCGCCTGAATGTGCCTGCAGACTCCACTCCTAAGTTTGCCTGCATGCACAGCAAGGTGGAAGCGCCAGACAGAACAGGTGCGGCGGCAGAAGACTGGCGAAGTGACCAGGTGGGGCATGGACGGCACGGCATGGATGCCTCAAATCACCAGCCGCTGCACCATGACTACCCGTGGGCAGAGAGACTCAAGACTTGGCCCATTGGCTAGACCTGCTCAGGCAGTACCAACAGCACGAAGTCACGGTGCAGTCGGTGCCTCAAAGTGCCTCAGGTGCTTAATTCTGTGGGACAACTACTGACTACGGACACCCGGCATGCCCTTGTGTCTTTCCCCGATGTGCTCAAATTGCAACAGGACATTGAACCAGCGCATCGACAAGCTGCAGAAGGAGATCATCCAGTGCGACAGGTGTGCAGGGAGCCGAGAAAAACGTCTGTGATCACGAAGCCTACCCAAACAAGTGGGTTTGTAAATCAGAGGATCGAGCAAAAAGGCATAGCCCAGTCTGACAAAGGGGAGACGAGAACAGCACGGAAGACAGCCACCACCGCAACAACACCAACAATCACAACATCGATCACGACGACGAGGAGGAGGACCGCAGCAGCAGCGGCAACAGTCTTGTTTAGAACGATGAGAAGAAGGATGTTGCCATTGATGATGCTGGCAGAGATGATGGTGATAACGATGATGGCGGCAGACGCAAGGAAACGCTGGAACTAGGACCCACAACAATGACACCGGTGGACCGGTGGTGATGATAATGAGGGCATAGCGATCTGATCCCATATCACCACATGAGGGGGACAAGTCCCGCACAGCAAGGCCAAGTCCTGGGAGGAGGAGAAATCCAGAAGGCGCTCTCTCGGGTGCAGAGCTGCGTCATGCCAAGTTTGGGGGGTGTACATGATTCAGTCTTGAAGAGGACCCCACACACGACACTGTGTCGCAGCTTTCTGTTTCTGGCAAAAGGCTGATTGTTTCCGCTACCATCAGCCATTAGCTTCTGGACGCCCCGGCTTGGAGGACGAATTCTGCTCCGACGTCGCCAACTGCCTCTAGCCCAGTCTGCCTAGCTGCAGTCTATGCAGAGTTTGTGCGCGACTAGATGCTGCCTTTGCCCAGCTCTTGGAGCGCCAGATACAGTTTCTCGGCAAGGAAAACGGAGCCAAGGTTCTCCCTGGCCTGGTCATCTTCCAGAGGCCTCTTCCGAGCCCGGATCTCAAGGCTACTCCATAGGCACGAAGGGTGAGACACATGTCCAAAGCACAGCTGGCTTTGAGCAACGCAGGGATCTCTTCCATTCCATTGGTTGGGCTAAGGCGGCTAACTGAGATTCGGTAGAGCAGACACCAACTTGCTGTCTCGACATAAGGCCATCACGAGAGAAGAAAAGCTCTTCTGATCGGCGTGAATTACTCGAACTCCCACGCTCCCCTGAAGGCGCGGCTTTGTAGCTGCTATTGGATAAGAGACTCCACAACATTTCAGGACGCGTGTATAGTATGTATGTGCACATACAACTTATGCAGGCAGGTAGGTGGGCAGGCATATGCGTAAATTATACCAGGTTGTATATATATATATATATACATACATACATGCATAAATACATACATATAATAAGCTAGTTGTGTAGGTGTAGTTATTTATTTGTTCATTTATTTGTTTATTTTTACTCATGCGTGCCCGTCCAAGACTCCCGTCTTTGACCAGAGCACAGCATATGAAGGGGGCGATGGTGTGCTGTAGGAAGGGCCGACATCAGTGCTTAGGATTCCTCGGTTTGCTCTCTGCAACTCGCAGAGACACGTGGCTGCTTCAGTATCCTTTGCTCAGCGAGAAGCATCATTCCGGAATCATTCCCCCTGACATCGGCCAGGGCTGCGTCAACGATGTGTGGAACATGCAGTGTTTGCTGCGGTACACCCTTCGGTGCCCACTAGAGGTCTGATGCCTGACAATGCGGATCAGGCGTTTCTCTGCAGCGAGCACAGACGAGGGGAGCTTCCTCTGGCAGGGCATAGGAACAGTCAGGAACAGCGAAGCCACTGAAGCACAAACAGACGCAGGTACACCCCCGAACAGCTGCAGCTGCTGGTCGACGGCGCAGACGGGCGATCCAGGCGCTAGAAGCAACTCTTCACAGCCCGTCCTAGTCGCCAGTGTTGCGGCCAAGACTTCCAAGTACAGGTGAACGGCTTCCATTGCAGTAAGTCGACTTTGCCGATCTGCATCTTTTGCTGAACAAAAGGGCTTGGGGCCAGCAATGCTCGTGCAAGACTTGATCTGGGACCTTACTTGTGGCATTGCTGCTGCACCCTCCCGTGCTGTTGGGATGGGGCAGGCCGGACAGAGCCCCGACGAAGGCCTGCTCGTTGCGGTCCAGTGTTCCGGCGGGTCGCGATCTGCATAAATTTCGTATCGGCGCGGCGCCACACTGCTCCCCTTCCATTCTTTGGGATGGGTGGATTGTAATTTAGAGCTGTGCCCCGCTCATTCGCTCATCTATGCCGTTTGCCACGGCAAAGTCAAGTTTCGGATAGTTCCGGCGCCAACAAGCTGCAGAGCTAGTTGAGCGCCTGCCGATGGTCACGCAACACAGCAACATGCCAATTTGAAGTCTAGTAAAGTGTAAGTGTAAGTCTAGTGATTCAGCACAACAACAGTACAATCGAGAGCCCTTGCCAATGATGCAGCTGTTGGCCCTTTGTTTGATACTGCCACGGATAACCCTGCAGCAACGAATGTTGTTGCGATGGGTTCAAGCAGTACAAATGTGTGTGTGTGTGTTATCGTAAATATTGTAATTATACATGTATGGCTACCTTTATGTGCTGTCTGTTCTTACAGTCCGACTGCGCTCGCACTACTACGCTCAGAGCTTGATCCCGCCAAGTACCGGCTGTGTTGTCCATCGTGCCAATTGCCTCCGACAAAATTCATATGTGACGTCTTTCGGGGAACTGTGTACTGTTGCAGTAACAGTGTCGCTTGTGCTGCTAGCTTTTGGAACGCCCTGTTACCATCATGGCGAATATGAAATGTTTATTTATCTTCGTTGCAACGTCCGATGGTATGACTATCACAATCATAGTCTCCGCACCATCAAGGTCCACCTTAATGGCACCAGAACCATGTTCGTGCAACTGTTGATGGCCGTTGTTGGAAGAGTAGCAGAGTAGCATACGACATCGCACTTGCAATGGCCCGCCCAGGCCAACATCTTGGCCAGAGCCCTGCTCAACCCAGCTTGCTTCAATGACCTTCCGACCTTTATCGTAGCAGTTCTTGCTTCAAGTTCTTGACAACCCACGCTTTGGTTTCCAACGTTTCGGCCGCATTTTTGCTGCAGCTATCGCAGTGGTCATGTTGGAAGTGTGGAACGACAAGACGCGCGATGTCTCGTATCGGGGCAACCACCTGTAACCGTAGTGGTACCTTAACTGCAGAATTAGTTTAGCATTCCTCAGTGCAGCAGCACAAGCAGAAGACTGGGGTACATGTTTTCCAGCATTCATCACAGGGATACAGTGATGCAGCTGTGCTATTTCAGTCAGCTTATCGAGCCTAGTATCCCTCACATGCTACACTGAGGCCGGCCTTCAGTGGCTAATTGAGGACGTCCGTCCGGGCCACCGCCTTAACACACATCAGATGGCCATGCAAGACACGGCAGAGGAGTGTTGTGGCCTTCGGAGGTTCGGAGTCCAAAGACTAGGCAGTTGAGGTGTGTTTGTGTTGGGATATTCTTTGAGGTGACCACCTGCTGCTGGTCTTCAGCGGCTACGGTGCCCAGCATCCACGGACACCGGGCTCTAACAAGTGCGAGGTGCATCGGCAGATCTGAACGCGGCTTTGGGCCGTGTGGGGCAAGGATGACAGGCTAAGGCAGCCATATGTTTGTCGTGCGGCGCATGGCGCCTGTCTCATCTTGCCAACTGCTTGCCAGAGCTACCTGGTGCCCTCGGACTTCGCTGCAGACCTACCCAGTGACTTCTTTGAGGCTGGGTAGCATGTTGTGCCGGGGGTCATACTGCAGAAGTTGAAGAACTGCCTCAAGTGCGGCCACCACTGATCTCTCCTCGCTGCCCCCATCTCTTGCCAACCTACGTAGCTGCGGTACTGGTCTCTCTCGCTCTCTCGGCAGGTGGTTGCCAGTGCCTGCAAGAGCCCAGCCCAGCCAAATGCCTGCAGCTGAGATTCTGCGGAACTTGGAACCCTTCAAAAAGTCGGGCGTGATCATCACCTCGCGCACGAGTCGCAGATGCCAAGTTCTGTGACTTGCGGCCAGCGCAGGTCATAGACCAAACTGCGAAGATGGCGGCGGGTGCTGCGCCAGGTACAGTTTTGCATTCTGCTCCAGGGGCTCGTTTTAGACACTCTAGTTACAACTCTGCCTTGGGCCTCGAATCTGCGAAACCTCTAGGACGGCCTGACGGCAAACACGTCACAAGGGCCGGCGGGCAAGTGACAAGTATTCAAGAAGTCGATCCACTCTGCATTGTCAAGAAGTTGTCACTCAGTCTAAATAGACCCCGAAGAGTTGCACGCAGCCGTGCGGGTGGCAAGACTCGGGTGCTTTGGCAATCAGTGTCCGGGTGGTGTGCGCCGGCCCACACTCGCCCAAATGTGTCGCTCGTGTTGTTTGTGAAGGTGGCCCAGAAGAGATCGAAAGGCAGGCAGAGGCGGCGCAGAAGGCACTTCAGAACGTGTGGATGACGATGATGATGGTGATGATGGTGATGGGCGTGGTGACTGTGATGGTGCTGATTGCTGATGCCGGAGCCGGAGCCGGTGGCGCCGACGGTGGTGGTGGTGGTGGTGGCGGTAGTGGTGAACAAGACCGTGACCGACATGGCTGTCTACATTGAGATCATCATCTCAACTGTCCTGTTATGTTGTGCAGTGTAGTGCCTGCGGATCCTTTAGCAGTCTTCAGGGTTCAGATCCAAAATCTGGTTCAAGTTGAAGGCCTTGGGAAACTCCAAAGCCAGCTACCGGCTTATCTCGATGCTGGAGGCCGGGAATCTGAGCCCTTTCTGATCTTCGTTCTGCAAAGATGTCGAGACAGGCATTAGACAGGCTTCTTCACAAACATAAGCGTACCGCGGCTTCGTTGTAATGAATCGACAAGAAGCATACAACGTCAACATGCACTAGGCCATGGACCGTCATTATGCTTGCCTCGGTCCCCGATCCTCGAACCTCCAAAATCCCAGCAGTCATCAGGTCCACGACTTCCTGAGCCAGCTGCCCCAGAGGCGAGATACGCGGGCACGTTATTCTCCTCCTTTCTTGCGAGGGTTGAGCTCCTTCAGGTGCTGTGTGTCTTTGCTCTTGGATGCCTGCTACACCATCCTTCCCGGAGTGCCCTGGCTATTGTTTTGGCGAAGCATCAGGTACCAGTAGTATGTGGCCATACGCGACAAGAGGGCGGACATGGTGCAAAAGGGATATCAAACACGGTTTGAGGCTTCTTCAATCGGAGACTTGGCCAGAAGTCAAATAGGTGCATCGAGCAGCAGTCAGTACTCAGCCCTTGAGTCTCCTGTCTCCTCTGAGGCTGGCCCCGAGAGCAACTCCCCTGCGACCTTCCGGAAGGCGCGGAGGGCACTGCGAGGGCACACAGCACTCGCAGCGGCCACAGAGGAACAAGACGAGCAATTTGCAATCTGTTTCGGTCGATGGCATCTTTGTAGCACAGCGTGCGGCCATGCAGGTTGACAGGGGCCGGGTGGAGTACGATAAGCTCCGCGACTTCATGAGCCTTGCCCCCGGCACAGCGACAGCCTCTGCAGGCTCCGCACCTTGCTGCGCCGAGCTTTGCTGCAACTCAGGGCAAAACCAAAATCAGTCACGATGCCGGCACTGCTAGGGTTTTGTCAAACGACGCGCATACGTGCGGCAAAAAGCATCAAGGCATTGCATTGCAAAGTCTGCTTCGTCATAGCAGCAGGCAAGGTAGCTTCGGGACTCTATGAAGTGCCGGATGCAGTTTTGGAGCATGAAGGCTTCAAGTGCAAGGCATGGAAAGTACTCGTGTGGTGTCATGTGGTTGGGTTTGCTAGGAGATCCGTTAGGAAGCGAGTCATTTCTGTGGCGTGCTGTCCGAGGTCGGCCACGCTTTCTGGAATTGCCACCCTTGCCGGCAAGGACCTTACGAATCGATCGATTGCGTAGACATTCTATCAGGACAGCAATCAACATGCACGAGACTGGACTATTTTCGGAGTGGATGATCACTTGCTTGCTTCTGGCAGCGTACGTCCTTTTAGCCGTCGCCCACAACTCGAGATCGAGACCTCTGGGAGAGCAGGTGCAGCATACACCTGCACATCTGCCTCGAAGCAACAGCTTTCTGCCGTGCACGTCCGAACCTCAGATCGAGACGAGCTTGTCCGAAGCACAAGCGTCTCACAGGACAGAATTCTGAGATTTAGATGACCCCACTGTATGCAGAGAAGCTCAGCTCATACTCATCCGTACACAAAGCGAACTTTATTGTGGGAACAGTTCACCCTGCCGTCGCAGAGAAGTTAATGGGTGACTATGACTATGGCGACTATGGCACCTGAAAGTTGTCGCTGCACTGCTCTCAGGCTCCATTGCTTCTCTGGCTGCAGGCGCCTTCCGAGGATTCGGGATGGTCTGCTCTCCGCGACTTCGCGAAGCGATCGAAAGTCCTTGCACATGGTGGAGACAAGCCGAGCAGCTCCTGCCCAACTCAGGGTTTTCGAGTTTGGGGCCTGTTGGAAACGGAAGTGTGGCTTGACCCCGAGCCAGTCTTGGCTAACTCCGTGCTTCGGACCAGCGTGGTGGCATCACAGCCACTAAAACTCCCCTGTCCTGACGTCGAAGCCATCATCAAAGTTATAGACTCCCCAACCTGGCAGGCTCAAGGAATGGTGTGCCGAGTTCCCGATTGAGGGCTCCGTGCAAGGGGCCTTCAGCCGGGGACCTGGGAAGGTCGAATCTTTGGAGACGGGTGTCCTGTGAAGGCCGAGGAAAGTTATGTAGGTTTCGTTCGCTCAGAATGGAGAGTCCTCATCGAGAGCCGGTGTTTGGCTCAGGCTGGGCCTTCTTGAAAGCCCTAGCACAAGGACACTTCCACATCGGCGTGTACCAGTGCGAGTCTTGGAAAGTGTTCCGTTCTACTGTGCAACAGTCCAAGGCTTCTTCTTGTTGTGAGGTTGCAGATGCACACCCTCCGCTGAGGGCAACATGCGCAGATGTTGCGAAGCTCACGGTGAGATTTTGATGTGTAGACATCTTGTCCACACAATGCATACCTTCACATAGACTCCGTACGGTGCTAAATGCACTCCGTTTCGCTCTCTCTCTATCTGTCTCTCTCTCTCACTCTCTGTCTCCCTCACTCTGTTTCTTTTTCCCTCTTCGTCTCTTTGGCGTGCTTACTCCCTCTGTCGCTGTACGTGCATATAAATATGTGTATGTAAGTGTACAGGCATGTACGTAGGCAAGTGTGTTTGTATGCATGAAAGCATGTATGCGCAGAGCATGTATGCGTAGGCATGATCAGGCATGCAACGGTCTGTGTCTGTGTGCGCGTGTGCGTGTGATCATTTGTGCGCGGGTGCATGCATGCATTCATTCTGGCTGTGTGTGTGGGTGTGTCTCTTTGTCTGTCTGTCTGTGTGCATGCATGCATTTCATGCATGCACTTCTTCGGGATATATGTAGCGTATGTAACGATGAAGCGTAATGTATGCGGAGGCACGCGCAGACATGCATGCATGCGTCCATGCTCACGTTGTTGACAAGGGAGCACGATAGCCAAAAGGGCAGTCGATTCTTCTGCCACCACCCAACACTTTATGGTGCCAATCTTTTAACGTCGCCGAGACTCCTGCCAAGATGATCCAAGATGTGCCTGTACAGCTAAGCACCAGCAAGACAACGCACATGAATGGAGCCGCTAGTTATGCTGTCTATTTCAGTCTGACAGTAAGTGCCGTCAGCCTTCGTCGCCGCCAGCGAGAGTTCAGGTTTCAGCAGCTGGTGAGCAACATCCTTCTGAACCTCAAGGCCGCGACTGCAGCACTTCAGGATACTTCAGGCTTCGGATCGGTCCTATGCAGATACACGTGCACTGTCCCAGAAGCGTACGGCAAGAGACTCTGCGTGGCCTGCCCACACTGTCAGGGATACTTTCGGCATATCGACCAGCAGCCAGTTCTCCAGCTTTCGGCTGCTGCCAGCCCCCAGGCAAACGCACGTCGTAGGTGACAGCTGCCGCATATGCAACGCGTGCTAGCTTTGTTTGCTCGAGCTGGTATGCCTCCGTACACCGTACACTGATCTCCTGAGAAGTGTGAGCAGTTATGACCATCCTGACACTGCGTGCTGCCAGGACGTGGTGTTGTGGACATGAAGTGACTTGAAATTCGCCGCCGCGCACTGAAAAAGACATGCACTTCCTGTGATGCAAAGACGTTGGCTTCCGCCCAGCCCAAAGCTCCGCTGAGAGGGGTTAATATTATTACTACTAATGACTACTATTACTATTATTGCTACTATTGTTATTGTAATTATGATGAGGCATTGCACAAACAAAGTCTTTTTGATTGCAGAGATCTCTCAAAGCACCGGCAACAATCAACTGAGCGTGGTGTAGACTCTCCACTGTTTATAGGTAATGTTGAAGGGCGAAGGCTGAAGCCAAGAGCCTTTCTGAGAGGACTCACTAGAAGAGATTAGAAAGAGCGAGGCAGAACTGAGCGACGCAACGAAGACACAGAAGGCCAGTCGACTAGACCGAAACTTTGGTCGCTTTGGTGACGCCTGGCAACCTGGTAAATGCAAGTCCGGCAAGATCCAGGCCGAGGGGAGAGGCCCGTGCATCTCACTCGATCGCATCGTTTTTGCTCTCTCCCCAAACACGCCTTGGTGACTGCTGTGCTTCTGCGCTTCGGCGCAGCTTCGCTTATGCACGCACCGGAAGCAGGCAAGCCTCCTTGCCGGTGACATTGCACGGCTTTTCGGCATGAAGCTTCAAACGCCGAGCCGCAGTCAGCCTACGCCTGTGATTTCCGAGGTCCTAGCACAACTCGAGCCAAGCCTTTGAAGCGGATCGGACTGCCGTGCATCTCTTGCCCGATGCCCGACCACGCATGTGAGTTGAAGCAGGGCATGTGGCCTATGGCGAAAAGTTGTGCTGCTTTGGGGGCCAGCTGGCACTTTCGTTTTGCAAGGAGCAAGTCGAACCTTTGTCTTTGCTTCGTTTGCTCCCTGGCAGTTTCAAGGGCGTTTATCTCAATTATATAGGTGTGTGAGCCATTGTGCACCCTCGAGGACTAGCAGAGACTGTTAACACATGCGAAACCAAGACTTCCCTACCAGGCTAGTGTGGTGATTAGATTCTAGGGCAGGCCAATGAAGCGTCAAATTGCTGCTGCTCCGGAAGCTTAGTCTGGGACCAGTATCGTGCCTCGCGTGCCGCGATTCATGAATGGCCGAGGTCGATGAGGCGCCCACAAACACATGGATTCAGAAAATCAGGCTGCTTAGAGTTGTAGTAGTAGTAGCAGCAGTAGTAGTGGTGGTAGATAGGTAGGCAGGTAGTAGTAGTAGTAGTAGTAGTAGGAGTAGGAGTAGGAGTAGTAGTAGTAGTAGTAGTAGTACAGTAGTAGTATTTAGTAGTTGTTGTTGCTGCTGTTGCTTGTGAGAAACCGTGGCTCCCTCTGAGACTCCGGACCTGGATGCCGGAAGAATTGGAGGCGATCATCTTGTGCGAAATATACCAGAGCCAGCAGTAGGGTTTAGGGCCTAGGGCTTTTCAGATACCTAAGACATAGTAAAACGACGAGCCCCCCCCTCCTACTACTCCACGGTACGACCCTACTCCTCCCCCCCCCTACTACTGCTTCCTTGTTCTTCTTACAACTACTACTACCACCGCCATAAAACTGCCACTTCTAGTTCTACTTCTTCTGCTGCCATAGTGCTACTGCTACTCCTATCCCTACTCCTACTGCTACCGCTACTGCTACTGCTACTGCCACCACTGCGACTGCGACTGCCACTGCCACTGCTGCCACTGCCACTGCCACTACTACTACTACTATTTTCATTCCAATCGCAGCCGGTTGCTCAGCTTAGCGTTTCAGCTAATGGCAGTGCATTGCACCGGTGCCTCTAGGGTACTGAGACCACAAGGTCGAGTTCCGCTACGGATAGCTGCAAACTCGAGGCCTACTCAGCGCATTCGCAAGACCCAGCGTTCTCGCACTTACTGATTAGGTATGCAAACGGTTGATACCAAATGTACGATTAAAAGTCAAAAATGCTCAGACTGTCAAAGGCATCACAGAGCACAAACGACGCGAGTGCATCGTGTGCTAACACGGCTGGTTGGCAGAAGCATGAGCACAGTGGCCAAAAATGGCACACTAAGCATCAGACAGTAGGGGCCGTCACTCCAGAGATTTCAGCACCCAAGGGAGGTCTGGCCGCAGAGCATCGCCGGAACACAGCTTTCTCGCACATACGAGCTGTGACCTGGAGGGACACACGCGTCAAGATCCAAACCACATCTCGAAGCATACGTGGGGCCGGGACCCAGTGCGGGCCATCCCATCCCAGGATGGTGTAGGTTGCCGCCGCCAGCTTTCGGTCAGCATCCGGGACAAGGTAGCGATGATCTGCAGCTAAACACTCATCGGGTATCTGAAACAAACGAAAGGAGCGCGGTGTCTGCGACAAGATCACGCGAGGAAGCGTTTGACAGTTGGCCACAAAAGGCGTGAGTAGGACCGAGTAGGACCTGGTTACCTATAAATGACTGAATCTCCGCTTGCATCAGCACTTGCTGTGAAACAGCGCGGACGAATGTGCTGCTTCCCCCAGCTCGACGGGGTCTGCATTCCATGGCATCTACGCAAAGCTAGTCAGGCAAAAAAAGCGTCCCGCTAGTGGGACACAGCTGAGCCGGAGTGCTTACCACTACTACTACTGCTGCTGCTGCTGCTACTACTACTACTACTATACTACTATACTACTCTACTACTACTACTACTACTACTACTACTACTACTCCTACTGCGACTACGACTACTGCCACTGCCACTGCCACCGCCACTGCCACTGCCACTACTGCTATACTACTACTACTACTACTACTACTAGTACTACTACTACGACTACCATTACCACTACTACTGCTACTACTACTACTACAACTACGACTACGACTACTACTGCTACCACTACTACCACTACTACTACTACTACTACTACTACGACTACTACTACTAGTACTACTACTACTTTTGCTACTGCTGCTACTGCTGCTGCTACTGCTACTGCTACTGCTACTGCTGCTACTACTACTACTACGACTGCGACTACGTGCCTTGTCTTCATGTCAGAGCTCCGTTGTTTGATGGTAATTGAGAGGTGGCAGACTTCGTTCCCGGAGGGCGCGAAGCTCGCTCCAACTCTAGGCGGGACACACCTGGCAAATGTACCAAGGATCAGGAAGAGAAAGCTTGCATTTGGGAGAAGGGGGCTTTGATGGAGTACTTGTTTTTGGTGTTTGGCAATTGAACGAGTGCAACCAGGAAAGACTGAGCCAATTCGAGCAGGGAATGACATGGAGCAATCCGTGTCGCAGCCTTGGCCAACGGTGTTTGGCTCGTCATCTCAGCTGGAGAAGCTCGAAGATGATGAAAGCAAAGTTGTTCTGGCATCACCTGATGCTCGCCTGCGTGCAAAGCCTAATGCCTGCTAAGTAAGCCTAACAGTCAGAACCTTGCAATCTTAAGCCAGCTTTTCCTCGTTTGAAGGGCGCGGTCCCTTTCCAGTGGCAGACGGCCGTCCAAAGCTGATGGCCAAACTCTGGGAGTGCGAACGGTGCTTCTTTGCTGCACAGAGATGACATTTGGCCTGTGCCTGTTCGACGTCCGCGGGTCTTTACCCCTTGTGGCGGGGCATCTACGCAGCTGTTCATGCAATGCTATCAGCCTCAGTGCTATCCATCGCAGCGCAACCTACAAGCGAACAAACAGATCGAGTGTTATTGACACTGAGGACGCCGCCTTTGCAAAACGTGCGGCAAGCTCAGATTCACCGATGGTTTGTGAAGGGTTTGAGCTTCAAACTGCAGAGATGAGACTTACCAGACTTCTTCGGCCACTTCGTGATCAGTCGGAGGTGCACATGAAAGCATGGGCAGACAGAGAAAGTTGCGGCTACGCCTTTTCAAGACCTGGCAGTTTCTGGTAGCTCCTCCTTGCACTATCCAACAGTACTCCGTAGGCAAAAGCACCCAGCAGCTCTTGTATCGTAAGGGATCTGAACGTTGGCCATTTTGCTGGCAGCCGGATATCTGGAAGGCTGGAGCATTTGTTCTGGTCGCTAGTTTTGGTGACATCGATCGAGGGTTAGACCGCAGATGGAACATATCACCTGAAGCATTGGCAGTAGGAGCAGTAGGCCCGACTTTGGCAGGTCACCGTACATGTGCGCTGCCTGTCAGAAGCGCCGGATCCGGGGTGTCAACCAAGGGAAAATGCCAACATGATCAGTCTGGGATTGCAAGGGGCAGCAGACTCGATTGCAGCAGCATAGGCTGGTCCTCATCAATAGCCTGCATCCCAAGAGCTTCATAGAGGGTCAAAGAAGTGTATTAGGTAGTTGTTGTTTGAAGGCTCTCTTGCGAAAGTAAATCAGCTAACTGTGACGTATCGAGGAGTTCGAATGACATGCTGATGCCAGACCTGATTCCCATCCCGTCTTGGCCGTGGCCCAGTCACCGGCGTGTACAGAATCACATTGATCGCGGCATGTGCTGATCCAGCGCAAGCAGCCTGAAGCCACAAAGCCATGCCAAACCGCACTGTTCGGAGGCGGCCCAGCCAGCCCAAGCTGCAGGGAAATGGGCTTAATGCTCATAGTTTCCAGTCTGGAGCCCAATTTGAGGATGTGTTTTGCTCGCATCGGTACCTTGAAACAGCAACACTCCCTCCCACACCTTTTGCTGCGAGGTCACATCAGGGTCTTCAGGGTAGGTCCGGCACTCAATGTGACGGAACGGGAGGAGAGAAGGGCTTTTGGTCACCTTCCGTTCAAGTGAATTGCCGGTGCTACGTTGGCATGTTGGTTTGAGGCTGCGGTTCAATAATTCGATTACAGATCTCGTTCTCTTGGTCTCACTCTCTCTCTCTCTCTCTCCCTCTCTGTCGCTTCTTTGCTGGTAAGTATGCCCCAGAGCCATTCACAGGCGCTCCAAAGGCATCATGTCCGCACCAGGTGTAACCCTTGCTAATTCTGACAACAGCCTACAGACCGAACTATGCAGAGTTTGGAAATCCAGCTGTACTGGCAGAATTGCATTGTGCTGCCATTTTGACGAGACGAGTGCACGAGTTACAGTGTCAGTCCAGTCGGTGTTATGCATCCACCACCCACTGCCGAGTCACATTTCTACTGCTGGCGATGGCAAGCAAGACCGGCAGAGGTCGTCCGAAAGGCGCCCTTGCAAACCGGTTTAGCATCGTTCTTGATTGTTGATACA
The DNA here is from genome assembly GCA_003297005.1 of Symbiodinium sp. clade A Y106. Taxonomy (NCBI): domain Eukaryota; class Dinophyceae; order Suessiales; family Symbiodiniaceae; genus Symbiodinium; species Symbiodinium sp. clade A. The sequence continues at coordinate 162,788 of BGNK01000263.1, read as the reverse complement.
GTGGCGACAGTAACGGTGCAAAGGCTTACAGGCTTGACTGGCAAAATGATACCTGACAGCAGCACAGGATGAGGCTTCGGTTTCGGGTCGAAGTAAGTTCTCGAGTTTCCTGGCTTGCTTTGAGCTCCCTTGAGCGGAAGGGCGGCGTTGAGTGCATCTCACTGTCGTTGATCACCTACTTGGTCCCGGGGCTATCTCGTATCACCTGGGTGTTTTACCCATCTGCAAGGCGCCTACTTCGGGAACGCATTATAGACGATACATCATGTTATCAAGCTCTGCATCTGCACTTTCATATTCGTCGGCGTCTACAGCACGCGCTCGCATCTGTCAGTCTCAGTAGGCTTGTGCGCGCGCCCATCTTCCAACGAGTGAACGAGTGTGTGCTTGTGTATTGTAGACCATGTATACATCTTGGAGGGGAAGAAAACAGTGCATTGTGAACCCGGCATTGTTGAGAAGCCCTTATGATAGCTGACGTTTGAACTGCTCCAAATCCCAGCGCTTACAAGGCAAACGCATTGGTTTCTTATCGTGAAATGCCTCCAAATGTACTATATACCTCAGCGTCCACAACAAATCCGACACTCTGGCTTATCTGCTGCGTGCTTCTGAAACCAGCATCTACATGGTGTTTAGCTAGTTCTGGTGTGTAATTTCCCCGCTGATGTGTATTCTCCCCAAACCAGCGTCTGCCGGCATTGATGTGTATTCTCACCGACTGATGTGAGAGAACCCCAATGTCGAGTAGGTCGTTTCAACTGGAGACTAGACACTTATATGCCCCCTGCTGTCATCTCCAATCGTAGCTGTGCCGTGTATGGACACCACAGAAAGTTTCTCTCCGTGCCAGGACCACCTTTGAAGCTTTGAAAGCTCGTGCTGCGCACCTTGGTCGCAGGAGTCGGGGGCACTCGAAGCCTTGAAGGAGTCGTGATACAGCGGTTGCGGGCATCCTGTGCATCCAAGACCCCGAAACCGAAAGCTTCGCAGAATTCCGAGAGCTGCAGACCACCAGGCTTTGTATTTGTTGGGCTTCCTGATGCTTGGGCCACTGATAGAACATGAGAGGGAGTCGAGCGATTAAGATTCGGAAGTGAAGCCATGCCGCTGCCTGGGTTTGATTGGGTATATAGAGTATAGACAGCACGCCAAGGGGGGCCGATGCGGCGAAGGCTGTGCTGCACGGGGTGGTCTTTGTGGATACGAAGACTTCAAAGCTGTTGACATAGCCTAGCTTGCTTCAGCAAAACGGGGCTCCACAAACAAGCCCGAGATTCCTCTGAAAATCTCAGAAAACTACACCGACCGATAAATTGAAATCATCAGAGCCGATTCTGAAGATCAGCTTGGAAAAAAGACCCTTCCAATATCAGGTAGGTATAACGAAGGTGTTCTGGGATCTGGGGTTCAGCAGCACCTGCCGCGTTTGCAAGAGGATTGTATGACGGGTTCTGACAGGATTAACAGCTTGTCTGTTGATGGCATGCCGCTCTTGGAAGCAAGCCTGCACGGATCAAGTTTATCAAGAAGGACGCCTCTTCCGATTTTCATTTTCGACCATGATCATTGCACAACGGTTCTGCGAGAATTCGCAGCATGCCTCTTGCTTGCATGCTGCTCCTTGAAGCTCGCACGGCTCAAAAGAGCGGAGAGTTCTGAGAGGATTCACACGTGTGTCTTGCGCTGCTCGGAGGTTAGCTTTCCGGCTTAGGCTCTTTGGCACGTGGAACTAGTAACGTCGCGTTTTGCAGCAAGCCTGGGAGTTCGAAGCCCGGCCATTCGCGAGTTCCAAAGTGGCCACGTGAGAAATGTGTGTACACATACTTACCTTTGCTGTATCTTGTCTCCAACATACGAAACAATCGTCAAGCCAAAGCTGCAAAGTCTGGCTGACGGATCAGGCATCAGGGTTCTTCTTTGTTTCCTTGGCTTTGACCTAGTTTCTATAGTTCACTGTCCTGAAAGGCATGAAGTTGCGGTACTTTATTTCGCGTTTGCTTTCCGAAGTGTCCGTGCGCATGCCCAATCGGCGGCTGAAGATTGTTGGCAATACATGAAGACCTTACTATTCCGACCTGGCAAGACGCTTGCCCGATCTTGCGAACTGCAGAGGCGCAGCAGGCTCGTTCTTTGAGCATCAGCGGGCAGTGCGCACGGCGCAGCCAGTCCCCTAAGCCACCTTCTCAGCTTTGCGACTGAGAATTGAGAATCCACAGATCCCAAGGTGCCTACCATTGTCTAGCGACTTTACCAGTAACAATCGCCAGACATACTCGGCGAGAGCTGGATTTTCTCAAAGAGTGTTGCTGGCTGATGGCATTCCTAGCAGAGCAACAGCGCAGCATCGATTCAACCGTAGATGGTGCTCAGGGCGGACTCGCGACGAAGACCGTCGCGCGTCGCTTGGCGAGAGTTGTGCTGGCACCGGGGTTGAAATTCAAAGGGGAATCTGGGGTTGGCTGCCTCTAGTCACTTGCAACATCTTGCATCGCGACGTTTGTTGGGATTTAACCTTTCCTTTCACGCTATCAAAATCTTGAGAATTCGCAGACTCTGCACAATCGACTTCGCCCGGCTCATTCGAGCCGGTCCGGTACCGGCAATGCCAGGCTGGAGTCAACGGCGCACAGGCCCGGACTCAGGCTCCATCTCAGTCGCTTTGGGGAGGGGGAGGAGCCGGAGTTTGGCTGGGGCCAAGCTCAAGCTGAGACGTTCCGGCCAGGCGGAGCCATCGCTCAAGTCCCTGCAGGCCCTCGGCTGTGTCAGCGAAACGAAATCAGAAATGCAAGATTGCTAGGCACCAATGCATTTGTTCACGGAATCTGGATGCAGCAATTGCCGGGACTGTCGACCCGTTGACGTGGAGGGTTTGGAGAAATCGGCTCCGCCCTTGGCAGGACACTCTGTCAAAGCTGGAGGAGGACAAGGACAGCTTCCGCGAAACCGACGACCGTTCGCAGCACCCTACCCATTGTCGGCTCCGCGCTGGACAGAGGCTGCGGCCTGAATCCAGCAACTAGGTTCGAGCGAAATCTCCACAGCTCGTCAAGTATTACAACAAAACGGGAGAGAGCTGTCTCGTCAATGCATGTCGCCTGCTTCAAGCAGACCAACCGCACAGATTCAACTGAATTCGGAAGTGTGACATACATTGATTGATAGACTAGACACGCTGACTCTCATGCCAACGTGACAGTAGCCCGGTTCGGGACGTTTGGACGCTAGCTGCCCTTCGACTGCTCAGCGCCATGCTCTCCCGTCCACAGATTGGCATTCGAGATCGTGCTTTCGGCTGTCCGCTTTCATATCCGCGGTGCCGAACTGACCCCATCCGGTTTTTGCTGGATGCAGAGGCGGCAAACTGTGCAGGACGCAGTCGGCGCAGGTGTGGTTTGACCCTGCTTACCGCACTTGCCCTGCTGAGACAAAGAAATGTTCGGGTTTCGACCCGAGCTGTGAGCAAGCAGGACACCTGGAAGCGGCGGAAAAACTCTGAGCTTTACCGGGAACTGGAAGCCGACTCAGAGACAGCAGAAGAAGCACCGCATGCAGCACTACGGCAGAAACCCGAGGTGCTTGCCCCAGCCGGCGGATGGCCTCAATTGCGTGCGGCCGTCCGTGCTGGCGCCGATGCTGTCTACTTCGGTTTAGACGTGGGCCTCAACGCACGTGCGCGAGCCGCAAACTTCACCGCGGACGAACTGCCAGAAGTAATGCGCTTCCTTCATTCCCATAGGGTGAAGGCCTATGTCACACTCAACGTGCTAGTTTTCGACCATGAGCTCTTCGACTCTGCAGATTCAGGTCGTCCAGGCAGCGGCACAGCCATCCAAGCACTTCAGGTGGTGGGGGATGCAAACGTCGATGCCCTCATTGTACAAGATGTGGGCCTGGCATTGGCCTGTCGAGAGATATGTCCTCATGTTCCAGTGCATGCCTCAACACAAATGTCAATTACATCTGCACCGGGAGCGCTGCCACTCAGACCAGATAGGTTTGGAGTAGCTGGATTGGTTTTTGGGTAAGTTGTGGGACAGCTCGATGAAATGTCTACTAGTCTTATTACAGCTTGACCGCTGAGTGCAGTGCAGATCATGTGCACGAGGTTTGCACGAGAACTGCTGGGCACCGAGAGGGTCGTGCTGGGGCGTGAGCTGAGTATCGACGAGATCGCAGGCGTTTCTCGAGATGCCGCCAATGTTGAGGTTGAGGCAACGGCTTCATCCTGTCTCGTGTCAAGACCCCACCTTCACCCTGTAAGCAACATTGCGGATAGTTCCGGGTTAAGAGATAACGATGGACTGCAGGTATTTGTCCACGGGGCTTTGTGCGTATCCTACAGTGGGCAATGCTTCTCATCGGAAGCTTGGGGCGGGCGTTCGGCCAACCGTGGGCAATGTGCCCAGGCCTGCAGGCTCCCATATGGATTGATCAAGGACGGCGAGCTTGTGGATCTGGGCGATGCTACTCGATACCTGCTCTCCCCACAGGATCTAATGGCCTTGGAGTATGTACCGGCTTTGATCGAAGCAGGTGCAAGCTGCTTCAAGATCGAGGGCAGGCTAAAGGGGGAAGAGTATGTGGCCCTTACTACAGCGGCCTATCGTCAGGCCATCGATCGTGCCTGGGGCTCGGCTCCGAGGCCGTTTGCCGAAGGCCCCGGAGCCGAGCTTTTGGAGACTTCGGCCGAAGTCACCCGCAGCGCCTTGGCGCAGCTCTTTGCCCGTGGCCAGGACAAAGAGCACGACGGCTTGTCACCCGGATTTTTGGAGGGGCCCAAACACCAGCGCCTTGTAAGGGGACTGGCACCCAAGCACCGAGGCGTTCTTGTAGGCCGCGTCCGAGCAGTGCAGGCAAAGACGAAGTCCTTCGCTCTCGAGTTGGCTCCGGGTGCCATCTCGGTCCCCTTGAGACCCGGAGCTGGGATTTTCTTCGACACTGGCGACTTCGGCGATGATGTCCTGGGAGCGAAAATCTCGAAGCTGAGGCTGCCCAAGGCTGGAGTAGTGGAATCCAGTGAGGGCCTGGAAAAGGGAACAGTTGTTTTTGTGCGGCTGGAGTTCTTCGGGGAGACAGCACGAGAACGCTTGAAGCGATTAGGCTCGGAGGTAAAGCCTGGAGATTACGTCTGGCGAAACAAAGACGAAGCATTAGAGGAGCGGGCGAGGATGATCAAGCTGTCACACCTTCCTGTCAAAGACGTGCCTGCTCCGCGACTTTCACACGCTCGGACGCAGACACTGAAGCCTGGCTCTGCAAAGGTGACGGAGATTTTAAATTCGCTGGTTTCTCCTCCGCTGCCACCATGGGAGCAGCAGAAGTCAACATCGTTCATGCAGTCCGAGCTGCCCGTACCTCGCTTGACGGTTCTGTGCCGCAGCCCAGAACAAGCAGCTGCTGTACTGGCATTACCCAGGGGCTTGGTCTACGAGTTGCAGCTGGATTTTTTGGAGGTCAACGGCCTGCAGGCACGTCGTCATCCGGTAGTGCAACCTTTTCGGGTTTTTCGATGCAGGAAATGCAGTCCTAGCTGTCTTTAGAGTAGTATATGCTTCACGGCTCGCAAGAGCTCGCTATACGTTGTCACTCTAAGGAGAGTGTTGCAGCTGCACGTGCCGCATCGCAGCGCGTCGCCGTCTGCCTGCCGCGCATCATCAAGCCGAATGAGGACCGCCTTTGGCAGTTGCGCAGCCGCAGCTAAACAGCCAACTCGCTTCGGCACGTAAAGTGAGAAGCTCGAGCACCCAATTAAAGTGGCATGTTGTTTGCGGGCCATATTGATGTGACTGAGTAGCTTACGGTGAGTGTCAGGACCCGAACAACTCCGAGCCCGATACTTCAGCCTTCAAGAGCGAAGGCATGTAGCTATGGAACAGTACCACCACCGGCCCATAAGCAGGGTTTCAGAATCATTGAAACAGGGTTTAGCTTGTGTTGTTGGAAGCTGCGCGAACGGAAGCAGCACCTGGCCTTGCAAAGGTTCTACCGCCGCCTGGAAACAGATGCTTTGATAGTGCGGGGCAGCGGAGCTTTGTACCAACTGCTGGGCTTGGGAGAGCAAGGCGAAGGCCTGGAACTTGCAGCCTTTTACAGTGCATCGGCTTAGCAGGGTGCAGATAATGCAGATGGCAAGGCAAGGTGTTGTTGCTGCCCAGCGTTTGCAGCAGCGCGATTGTGCGGAATCAGCTATAATAGAAATGCAAAGCGTGGGACCTCATGCTACGGCTCCTGTAGATGCTGTCAACTGAAGACTCTGTCAGTTGAGTCGAGTTGCTTGTCGTAAACTGGTTTGGCTTGATCTCGTCAAGTTGTTTTGGGTTTTGGTTGTGCTGCAGCAATGATTGGCCGTGCAGTTGGCAAACCGATGTTTTGTTGCGACGGCATGATCATCAGCTCCTCGGGGAGGCCGCCCCTACGATGGCCCCGACGTCGTCGGTGACTTCAGTCTGACTCTTGCCAATACTGTGCAAGCAACGGGAGCGTCACTTTGCAGCTTGGGGGCTTCTGCCTGTATGTGGCGCCGCTTAACCTGTCAGCTTGATCGCTGGGCTGACACCTTCTCGCAAAACACAGATCTCAAAACGGTCTCCTAGTGTCGGCTAGGTTTGGGGTCGGGGTAACTGAGATCTGCCAAAACCAGACTTGCAGAGCCATCCCAATCGAAAGAGCACCCCGGTTAGACTCAGTTTTCCAGAAATGAGGAACGCTGCCAACGCTGTGACTGCTGGCTTCTACTTGGGCTTGCCAGGCATAGCATACAGCACAGCGCAACTCGTTTTTGTCAGCAGTGTGCCATGGCGATGTCCGAATCAAGTCATGCCTGGATGACAGCTTGTAGACAGCGGCAGCCGTCAGCATGTTGAGAGCTTCGCATTCCCATATCATATATAGGTTGCCAGCAAGCATCGCAGCAACACAGCTTATAGAGTCGATCCCGAAGCCACAGCGCAGGCTTGGAGCGCCTCACACCGACGCACGACCTCAGTGCTATGCAGATCTGCCAGACTCTGGACCTGTCATAGACACCCAACCATGTGTTCTTTCAAGTTGTAGCAAACGATAGTGTGAGTGCACATGCAGGTTAGTTACTTCATGTTGTCATGTCTACAGAAGTTAACAGTCAGTATTTTTTATAGCAAGACAAGGAGAGGGGAGCGAGAGCGAGAGAGGCAGCGAGCGACAGCGACGGTAACCTTCAAAGCAAAACACAGGACCAGTCGGTCGCCGGCGGGCAATCCAACGCAGCAGAATGACGCTCGGCACTAGCCGAATGCCTGATACTATGAAACAGTATCTGTCATCTGTCTTACAAGTTTCTAAGGGACCGGAGTTCGCAACAAAGAAGCACATGCAAGCAAAGCAACGGGCAAATCGCCTGTGCCAAAGCAAAGCATTCCTGGGAAGTCACGATGCCTACAGCACAATGGACACCATTGTGCCCATGTGCTTGCAGACGGGAAGGGCATAGCACATGCACGCAGTCAGCAAAGTTGTGTAAGTTAGATTGCCGCCTGACCTTTGTCCTGTGGCGCTCCCAACTGCTCGAAATTGCAGATGTGGGCTCCGCCGCCCTACGCTAATTTCAGTCTTGAGCTCATGTTGGCACTTTTTTTTCCAAAAGGGGACAACAGATATCACATAACTGATCAGCCTTTGTAACTTCAGTCTGCAGAGATTTCAATGAAGTGGGCGTACGCAGAAAGACGAAAAGGCACATGATCTGCAGCGGGACGGAAAGACAAGTAGCAGGCCGACGCACACCTACAGCCAAGGATGGCCAAACGCCTGGGCCCAGACAGAGCTGGCCGCTTGGAGGCTGCGGGCGCAATATTGTTGTCCTTCAGGGTTGAAAGCTTGGACTGGGACTCTTACTGGAAGGCCCGATCTGAGGTTACAGGTTGGGGCAAGGGAAGTGTGCCATCTTGAGCAGTTGTGCCCTGCCCTAGGCACCTTTGTCTCGACAGTCACGAGTTGCTCGTTGAGACTTCGAGAAGCGAGCATTCCAAATTTCTTGTGTCGGTCTCAAGCCGCATGAGGTCGTTGCTCATCAGCACTTGCCCATCTTTCACACGGAGCACTGCGTTTTTGCTCGCTTCCTGAGCAAAGGGAGCCTTGTCAAGGAAGTTGACTTTGAGATTCAATTCAAGTTTTCCAGTATTCCGAAGCCTGAAGTTGTCCAGAGAGACAGAGAGAGAGAGAGAGTGTGTGGGTGTGTGTGATTGCCAAAGGAACGACTTCACAGACTGTGGCCATCCTTGTGAGCGATCCTCGCTGCACCTCCGGGACTCCAATGGCAAGGACCACAAGGCCAGAAAGACTCAGCTGGCAGATGAATTGCTACCAAAATGCAGATGCACTTCTTGGCCAGGTCCTTGCAGACATGGGCTGCCGAAACACAGTCTTCAACGCAAAGGCGGGGGATTTTTCAAGCCACTGCAGCGAGTTTTTGGCTGCTCGTCGCCCGAAATGGGCGGAAAACATGGCATGAGTCTACAGGCCCTGAATTCCTGCATGTATCCTGCAAAGGCGCAGTCTGCAGCCATGGACCTGGCAGCATTCGCAGCTGCAGGGGTAGGTGCCTGGGACTGTGTTAAACCTCTTGCAGAGTCGCCAGGGCTTTGCTAGCCATCGACTCAAGTGACACATCCGAAAGCATCAGTGCACCTCAACTGGCTCTTCAGAGCTGCTCTTGAGTTCTTTGATGTCTGAAATATTTGAAGACTGAATTTGTCATACATGTAACTTATCCCGAGAAGGATTATCCTTTGGCTGTTCGGGGCTTTGGGAATACACTGAGATACATCGGCGATGGGCACTTGTTGGAACTCCTGTGACTACTTGGACTGGAGTTTGCTGCTGCTTGCCCCTATCCTAATGCCAGCATTCGGTCAGCTGATGGGGATATCTCAATGCCAGGGCATGTCTGCGAGATGTTCAAGCCCGATGTTCTGTAAGTCAGATGCATGGAATTGGTTGCAGATGCACCACTGCTGAGCCAGCTTGCTGAAGGGTGTTTCAAAATTCGTTTGTGCCTTCCCAAACCGGTACCAGGGCACAGAAGCAGAGAGCACGAAAACGGCTCATTTCTGCTTTGGAACTTGCAGGCTTTCTGCGCTTGGAGTTGGTCGATGAGCCTGCCGAGTCTGTTGCTAATCTGGCACCCTGGCAATGGACTCCTTACGTTCTGGAGGTTTTTGGGTTTTGCCCTCGGCGAGGTTCCTCTGAGTCTTCGAGCATCCCAAAGTGTCCATGATGATGCCTGGGAAGGTGAAGCGTTATCATGCTGCGGCCCGTGGTCGACTCCCGGCCGACAAGCTTTGGGGCTTTGTGGCCCAGCTGACGGACGGTCATGGTCATGTCGAATTCAGGGATTCGGCTGCGAGGTTTCTTTAATCTTTGGGCTTTGGTCGAGCGCGCGGATTTGATTCCTGGCATCACGAATTCAGCCAAGCTGCGCCCTTCCTGAAGGACTCGAATGGTCGATGCCAAGGCGTGGATCGAGGCAGCTTGGACGATGCCAGCAGCATGGCTGACAAAAGCGAGGATCGATATGATAGCTGATGGCTTTTGCGGGACTTACCAGGGCGCAAGTCGCACCCCAATTTTTTGAGACAAATCAAACACAGCCCATGCAGCAGAACCATGAACTACCTAGCAATTGAATTACCGAATTACCTAGCAACTCAAGAGAGAAACTTCCAGGTTGGCGCGAGAGGGACAAGTCCGAGATGAAAGTGACGGCAGCTGCGCAACGATCTCGCTGATCCTTCTGTATATGTTTCGTTGGATGCACAGATAGCAGGCTTTCGTGCGAGTTTTATCGCAGACTGCACCGCGAAAACCCGCTATGACACCGAGATGATGCCGAAGAAAGAAGCACAGAGCAGCTTGCGGACATGTTGTTACCTGTTACCTGCATCCCGCGCGAGATCGCAAGGTCCTTTGCTTCCTGCACGGTTGAAGAGGGGTCATTGAGGAGGTACTACAATTACTACAAGTACTACGAACCATATGGTGGAGACACCTGCCACTTGCTAGCTTTTCTTTTGTGAGGAGCGCTCTCAGGGCTTCGCGACGCAGTGCAAGCGCGCATTGGCCTGGGACCTCAGCCGTGGGGAGATCAGTGTCAGGGTTGGGCGATGGGACCTGCCGGAGATTCTGTGGCGCGCTGGGACTGAGATAGCGGAAGAAAAGATGATGCCCTCAGCAGATCTTTGTGCATATCTGCGCTCAGGACAAGTTGGGTGTCTTGGGTGTCCTGACAATGACCCTCGGCTGCATTGCATTTCCCTAGATCGTGCAAGAAACTGGCGTGCTTGGTTGTCCGAGATATGTATGCAGCCTGCAGGACATCAGGCACAAAGGCAGGCATCCGGCAGGAGTTACATCAGATCGTTGTCATGTTGACCTCGATCTTTGCATGGCAGTGTCCAAGTATGGGATTGAAGAGAATAGCTGTTCCCGGAGATCCAAGGATGTCACCAGGTTCCGGACGGTCACAGGCCGCTTGCAACAGTGCTTTGGACAAGGCCATCCGCAATGCGGTGGGCAGCCCCGCGCACGAGACAGGTGCGCAGGGGCTGCCCAACGACGGTCTCTCTGTGATGGGCTGCGGAACCAAGTCCCCAAAGGGGACGCAAGGCGGTAACCTGGGTGGATCACCGACTTCACGGCCGCAAGGATCACGGAAACTGCGCGAGACGGACTCGGAGGAAATGTCGGCCATGGGATTGACCGTCCAGAGGATGGAGACTGCCAAGGCCCCCGAGCAAGCCTCTGAGATGGAGGAGCCTCAAGAACCTCAAGAGCCACAAGAAGGCGAGGCGAAGGGGCTGAAGAGTCTCAGGTTTCTCGCCGGAGCTTACGTCCCATGTCAGGCAATAGATGTCCTAGATTTGGATCGGGATCTTGGAGCTAGGCTTGGCTCATACACGTACCCTTGGTCGCCGAAGGCAGGAAGACAGAAAAGGAAGTAAGTCTCAACATTGCTGCATTGTAGATCACTTCTTTCGAATGTTGCAAGAGCACAACTTGTGGTTTTCCTCCCGCAAGAAATGAGGTGCAGTAACATACAGTGCCTTCCAACATTCAGCTGCAGCACATGCTGTCATTGGTGCTCTCACCGGCTTTCACAGGCTAAACATGCTCCAGGCTTCCTGGTTAGGCCTAGGAAGACCAGCCGGAGATCAACCTAGGAATTCAAAGTTCATCTGCATGCACTCAAGTTGGGCAGCCAGCTTTCGTAGTCGCAGCATGCACTCCACTGCCCTGAAGGTGAAGAGGAGCTGCCACGGACCCAGTTGCTTTGTTTTCCTGTGCGCAGGCAAAGCTTGAAGAACTCGCATGTGGATGGAGATTGGGCCACAGAAGCATCATTCGGCGTTTCTCGGTTACCGACCTTGCAGGCCAGCCGAAATGGACGCCGAGTTCGACGTGGATGAGGTCTGCTTCCACTCTCAAATTGGAACGAGTTTTCGTTTGTGATGTTGTGGGAGCAGAAGACGTTTATTTTCCCGCACAGGAAGAACTCACAACATAGCAGTGCTGCGACTGCAAATTGCGCACACTCTGGATGTTTTATCCGAGAGCCTCATTTCGATTGGCTGGCGGCCGTAGGCCCGTAGGCCCCTACGGGGCATTGCAACAAAGAACTCAGCATGCCGAGAGCCACAGCTCAAAGGCAACATAATAATATTAAAAAAAGTATTAACATGAGTATTCATATTAGTATTCACATTAGTATTAGTATTAGTATTAATATTAGTGTTAGAATTGGTATTAGTATTGGTGTTAGTATTAGTATTAGTGTTGATATTAGTATTGGAATTAGTAATAGAATTAGTATTGAGGTTCCACAGTTCCATCCTTCCACAGCCCAGCTGGGCTTATCCTCCGCCGTATTAGTGGCGATGACCACTGCGTTGCCAAAAGGCTTTAACACTTCAGGCACCTCCCGTGCTCAAGCGCCAATGCCAGGAAGAGCTCCTGTCCGATGATCATCTGAAAAGTTCCTGGCCAGCAGAGCATTCCAGTCTTCAGTACATGCATGTTTGTCCAGTATATACGGTAGTGTAGCCATATCATAATACTATCCAGTGTCACAGTTTCGGCAGCCAGGGGTTCCTTCAAGGTTCGAAGGTCCAAGCGCACAGAACCCCCCTGAGCCCAAAAGTCTATCCAGAACTGCTGCGCACAGTAAGGCCGGCAAGGCTGGAGAGGTCGGTGCAGACCGAGGGAACATAGCCTTTCAGTGAAGTGGACCGCTCTTTCAGTGAACTGGAACGCTCTTTCAGTGCCCCTGCCCCTGCCCCTGCCGGTGGGTAGATTGGGTTGGGCTGTGGTGGGTTGGCTTAGGTAGGTTAGGCTTGGTTGGGTTAGGTTAGGTTGGGGGGAGGTTGGGTTGTTGCAGGTTACGTATGCGGTGGGCTGGGTTAGGTTAGGTTAAGTTGGGGGGAGGTTGTTGGGGTAGGTTGGCTTCGGTTAGGTTAGGTTGGGGGTAGGTTGGGTTGGGGCAGGTTAGTTAGGTTGGGTGAGGTGATGCTTGGGAGTAGGTCGAGGTAGGTTGGGTTAGGTCGTTGGGTTGGGTTGTGGTGGGTTGGCTTGGCTAGGTTAGGTTAGGTCGACTTGCGTTGGGGTCGGTTGGGTTAGCTGGATGGGTTGGCGAATGTAGGTTAGCAATTTGGAGTAGGTTGGGTTAGGTTGGGGGGAGGTTGGGTTGCCACAGGTTAGCCAGGTTGGCAGGTTGGGTTAGGTTAGGTTTGGAAAGGGAAGCTGCGGGTCAAATTAGGTTGGGTCGGGTTCGGTTTGGTTCGGGTACGTTGATTTCGTCCGGGAAGTTGACGACGAGGTTAGATTAGGTCGGGTTGGCTGGATTGCGTAGGTCAGGTCAGGTTGGGTCAGGCTAGGTTGGGTTGCGGCGAGTTGGTTAGGTTAGGTTGGGGTTAGTTGGGGTAGGATGGGTTCGGTTAGGTTAGCTTGGCTAGAGGTTGGGTTGGGATAGGTTGGGTTAGGCGGGTAGATTGGGTTGGGCTGTGGTGGGATGGCTGCGGTAGGTCAGGTTAGGTATGCGGTGGGCTGGTGTTGTTGGGGTAGGCGGCTAGGTTGGTTGAGGTTAGGTGAGGTGATGCTTGGGAGTAGGTCGAGGTAGGTTGGGTTAGGTCGTTGGGTTGGGTTGTGGCGGGTTGGCTTGGCTAGGTTAGGTTAGGTCGACTTGTGTTGGGGTCGGTTGGGTTAGGTGGATGGGTTGGATTGTGGTGGGTTGGCAAATGTAGGTTAGGGTAGGTTGGGGGGAGGTTGGGTTGTGACAGGTTAGGCAGGTTGGCAGGTTGGGTTGGGAAGGGAAGCTGCGGGTCAAATTAGGTTAGGTCGGGTTCGGTTTGGTTGGGGTACATTGATTGGGTTGGGGAAGCTGACGATGAGGTTAGATTAGGTTAGGTTGGCTGGGTTGGGTAGGTTAGGTCAGGTTAGGTTGGGTTGGGGTCGGTCAGGGTCGTGTTCGTGAATGAAACTTGCTGGGCCAGGTTTGGGGAGTGTAGGCGCGGTCCGGTTAGTCTGGGAGCGGTCCGGTGGGGTTGGGGTAGGTTGGGTTAGATTGGGTGGAGACGGGGGGTGGGGCCGTGAACTGTGAGCTGGGCCCTGGTTCATTCAATTTGCGGGGTCAGTTCACTCAAAGAGCGTTTTCAGTTCACCGACTTGGGTTCACTGAATATGCTGTTGTCCAAGTCCCGAGCCTCGAGCCTCTCCCCACAGTGCGCGCGAGGACACGGCCCAGAAGATAAGCCCTGGCTTTTACAATGGCCCTGCTCAGGAAACCGTTGGTTTAGGATCCCCTTCGCCTAAGGGACCTCAAACAAGTCCAGTTTTAAACCAAAGGGTTCAGGCTATCAGTGCTTGGAGTCAAGTCAAGCGATAAGGGTCTTCACTGCAAGCCCCACCGCTCACCACAGACGATGATACGAAGCCAGCAAGCCCCCTCTTCAAGTCCACTTTCAAGGGCTAAGCCTTACATCCACCGGCCCCCAGGCCTCCGCAAGTTGATGTTCATCCTGCGGCTGTGGAGCGGGAACAAAGTCTGCGACCTGTGGTTGGGGTTTTGTTGTCCAGGTGGTCGCACGGCGAACGCGAGATGTTCAAGTCCTATCGGCATCAAGCCAGAAGCCGTTGCACTCGGAGACTTCGCGGCACATTCCTTGGGAAAACTCCGCGAACTAATGTAAAGAGAGAGCTGGCCAAAACAGCTTCGCCACCTTGACCTAAATCCAGCTGCTCGTCGCTTCTGTGCTTCAGAGCCAAACTAAATCGGAAGACCATGACGTTGCGATCGAGGGAGATTGTACCAAGACATAATGTATCAGAGCGCCCGAAGCAAGTGTGCGCAGAGTGCCCAGGCATTCAAGAATGGATCGGGCGAGGATTTGGAGGCATCGTCATTTCCCTTACCCCCCACAGAGAGTCTGTGAGTCGATGTTGCATTCCAGAGCCTGTAGACTCTTCGTGCACGATGTGGCCTTGCCGTGAAGTCTGAAAGCTGTTTCACGAATTATGCGGCCACGGAAAGGGAGCTGAATTCGCCTGCGTCATCAAGTTGAGAAGCACTCCAGCGGTTTTTCATGTTAGTTGACGTGGCTTGCAGCCTCTGGTTTCGGAATGCGGATGTAAACGAGCCGGTCGGTTGCTGAGAGGCCTCAAAGCCGCTCGCCGATGCGGCAGAGGCGGGCATCAAGATCTGGAGAGATGCCGTGAACTAGACTCGTATGCGGATATGTACACTTAGAAGTAGTGCATCACGCCTACATACCAACTTCGTTGATGCATTCGAGATAGCAAGATTGTACATCCAGCCTCGCATTCTGCTGGAATGCTAGACTTCCTAGAGCTGGAAACCGCGAAGCTGGCAAGGAGCGTGAGACGCCTGTGCAGCAGGCCGGCCTGTGGCGAGGGGTAAACCTGAGACTCTAACCTCGATTAGGGAATAGTCCACAAACCAGAGTAGGGGTCTACTTGTACAAGGAACGTTCGAGTCTGCACGCAGTGTGTAGCTTTTGCTGCTTTGGGACAGTTCTGGGCATGCCCATTGTCACTCAAGTCGTGGCTTGCCTTGCTCGGTATGTTTTGCGGTGTGTGTACTATGTGTGTCTATGTGTGAATGCATGATTGAGTCAAGCCCTGGTAGAAGGACTGGCGCCTGGTCGCCTCAATGCCTGGAGCGGGGTTAAGATGCAAACGGTTCCAGGGCTTGAAAGCGTCCTTGCCCCTCCAGAAGCAGACGAAGCAAGCATTGTCTAAGGCTCCACAAAACTCCCTAAGAAGCAGGGCAAGCTAGCACAGTCCTCTCTACGAGGGAAAGAACGCCGGTGCGACTCAGAGACCCTCGAACATGTCCCCAACATGTGAGAACCCACTCCAACCGTTGCGCATGAAGCAGGGATTGACTGGATCTCGGTGGCATTCTGGCATGAAGACTGTGGCTGAGATGTCAGGTCTTCGACGTTGTAGCCCGCGTGAAGGCAAGATTCCCAGATTGCCACACTTTGGGACTGCTCGGTGATCGTGCCCCCTTGGCAGAAGCTTCCGTTCAATGGCGGGTCGAGTCCGGGCGGAGGTCTGCCCATGATGACATCTAGCACTCGAGTATAGATCCAAAAGCCATATGCATTGACGCTGCAGCTCTTAAGCCGGGTTAGGTTGAGCTTGAAGCCCCCAGGCTAGATCTGGCGCCATGCTCTGCAGCCAGCGCAGCTTTGAAAACCTCCTGGAAATCCTCCAGAAAGTGGACAAGGCAAGCAGACGGCTTGAAGTTGGGATGCAGGTGCAGGGAGTGTGTAAGGGTGCCCGTTTGGCTCTTGGAGTCACGTCGCTGTGACCTGCCAGGCGGCAGGCGCCAAGATCTACAAAAAGATTCCACTCAGCAACTTGACAAGCACAATACATCAAAGATCAGATCAGGCCTGACCGTCGTTCCAGGCGGGTTAAGGCTAGGTCGATGGCGTGGAAGGAAGACTTTCTGCATAGCACGCTTGCCTCATGGCCGGGCGAGCAGCTGCTTGAAAGGATTTTTCTTGATTTTCGTCATTGATGAGAAAATTCTGCCAGGTAGAGTCAGGGAAGCTTTCAACGAGCAGATCGCTTTGCAGATCAGCCTTTCCAGATGCTCGGCTGCGGCGGTGCGCAAGCCATGTCACTGGTTTATCACGGCAGTCGGCAATACGTTGGCAGAGTAGCACCGATTTGGGGGCACTTCCAAGTACCTTTGCTTCAGTCCCATGTGTAGATTGTCTTCGTCATGCGTTTGAGCTTCATGCGGATTTGGGCCTAGTGGCAAGCCGCGGGCGACAATAACATCCTCCAGCCAGCAACCGATGTTGAAAGCATGTAGTTGTTATGCTGGACGGAAGAGATGGAGGGTGGATCTCCAGCTGTTGTTTGCACTCTTGAGCACAAATTGTAAGGCCGGTATGGCCTCTCGGCCGCGGAAGCATCGAAGGGCATGGTCTTCGAGACGTTTCGAACTTGCATGATGCTTGGATGCAAAGCACCGACATTAGGCGAGCTGACAGCGAATGCAACACGCTAACGCAGTTGAACTCAGTTGAAAGTTGGCACCCACTGGCCTGGACCTTTCAACTGGTCAGCCTCCAGCAGTGCCTCCCAACTCCTGTCACAGGGGACTGGCTGCAGCCATAATCTAGACTTCAACCAACACCGGACATCAAGATCACATGCAGCACCGTCGTTGCGTACGCTTCGGCCCTGACCCCAATCGCCATCCTTTCAGCTGACCAGGCACCGTCTCTTCTACCGGCCACTGGAGACAGAAGAGGAGGTGGCATTTTTGTAAAGGTTCAGGGATTCCAAGCGGTGCTGTCAGTAATGGATACGGAGGCTCCAGTCCTTTCTTGAGTCTTCAGGCTAGGGAACTGCTGCGATGTGCAGATTCCAAGGCGGAAGATCCGAATGCAAATCTTGGAGGCTATGGATTCCGTTCCGAAACCCAAACCTCAACGAGCGAGGTCAAGGAGCTGCTGATCCAGTCAAAGGCCGCTTTCTAAGAAAGTGACCTGGTCAGCGAAGCGGGTGTGAAACAAAGAAGATGTCAAAATCCCATATGCATGGGCATGCCTGTGCAATACTTGATCTATTTATGATGATATTCCATGAGAGTCAGAAGCACATTTTCTCTAAATTTATCTAACTATATCTTCGAAATCTTCTTATAACTAGATTTGAAACATCTGAAGAATGCAAAAGCTGAGCTTGAATAAATTTGCATGTTGATAACATTGCATCTATTGATAATATTAGAAAAATATTTTGATAAATAATTATTTGATTTTTTTTAGATTATGATATTTAGTTCTTCAATAAAGTAGATATCATCTTGATTGCGTTCATGATTCTGGGCGCATTCTTGGCATCTGTTTAGTAGAATTGGGGACTTTAAATTCCGCTTGGAGAAATCTATTAGCTGGGATCTGAAATGCTAGGGATTTCAATCTAGACTCCGATAAGTGGTAATCTAGCTTGTCTCTATATATATGATTGAATATTAGAAAATATAAAGTCGGGTGAATCTATATTGAAATTTAGGAAAAACTAGATTTTAAGGATATAGGTATCCGAAATTTGATCTATGATCGATTATAAAATTCATATATAGAAGTAGTCGAATAAATATTGAGATATAAATTGATAAAAAAATAAAAAGAATTTTAGGCTTCTAGTTAATCTGATATATAGTGCCGCTCTATATAGATCGAAATAGATTCTATTATTTCTCTTGTTTAATGAGGTTTCCGATAGAATACAAATATATATTTTTAGAATTTGTAGCTTTGGGTAGCTATGATCTTCTGGAGTAGATACATGATGAAATCTGGACGAAAAGATTATCGTTGCGGCACTTTCTGTTAATTATCTTTACTATGTCGTGCATTTCACCTCGATTAGGGAAATCTTGAAATCGAGAGAGACTCTAAACCCCTCAACCTAGAAATCTAGAAATACGAAATCTATAAATCCGGAACCGTCTAGAAACTCCAAACTTAGAAGCTAAGTGGAATTTCAGATATACACCGGCGGCCCGTTCCCCTTTTGGCCACCCTCTAGTTGAGATTACTAGGGGGCGCAATATAAGCTGGTCATATGAGGTCTAATAGAGTGAAAACGACGGCTATTGTTACGACTACTGCTGCTGATTCTTATTATTTTGGCTATAGTCATTGCTATGGCTATTGCTTCGGATACTGCTGCTCCTATTCTAAATGTTATGGCTGCTACTCTTGTCGTTGCTACTATTCTGCATATTGCTATATCTATTGCTACGGCTACTATTCCTGCTCTATTGCTACGCCTCCGGCTGCGGCTACGGTTGCAACTCCTGCTTCTGCTATGGCTACTGCTACGGCTACTGCTGCTGCTCTACACCTCCGGCTGCTGTTACGGTTCCTGCTTCTGCTATGGCTACTGCTACGGCTCCGGTTGCATCTATGCCAGCTGCATGGCTACGGCTACTGCTACGGCTGCGCCAGCTGCAACAGCTACGGGAACGACTGCTACTACGGCTATGGCTTCGATTTTATATTTATATTGCATATCTATATATATATCTGAATATATATATATATATATATGTATATATATATATATTCTATATATGCATATATATATGATATATAATATATATATAATATATCATATATATATATATATCATATATATATATATGAATATATATATCCTCGCCACGCAGAACGTATCCGAACCCACGTGACAGCAATCAACCCATCTTAGTTGAATCTGAGTTTCAATCCTGGGAGTCTCGATTACTAACTTCAAGTCAGGGTCTAGACCAGATGCCCATAATTCTCAAAGATCCAGTCCCGCGAAATAGGGTTTGGATAGCTGTTCTCGAGGTAATCCCTCCCTCAACTAATAGGATCTCCTAGGCCCCTATAATTTGGTCTTTTCTATATTTCTTCTTGAAAGCCTCTTGAATGATTATTTCGGAAATCTTGTGATATTTTCAAGCTTAATTTTGATAATTTTGGCGGGATATTCTCATAATAGTAAAATTCTATAGATATTTTTGGTCGAAGATCTAGGGCAGTCTTTATTGAATGAAATCAAGTATATTTCGTATGTCAGGGTTCGTGTCTGGTTCATGTCCGGTCCGTGTCTAGTTTATATTTTAGTTCGTATTTGTATTAGTGTCTTGGTTCATGATCGGGTCCGTATCTGATTCTGTTTAATTCGTGTCGGCTTCATATCTATTCCATTTCTGATTGGTATCTAGTATATAATTCATATCTATTTCGAGTTTAATTCGTATTTGGGTCATATTTAATACGTATTTATTATGAAAATTAGCGTAGCTAGTATTTCGCTTCTATGACGATAGTGAAGAATCTCGGCTCGCGCGTAAATTATATAGAATATTAGATATTCGAAACTAATTCCTAATTCCCCCTCCCCCTCTCCTTTATTATTTTAGGCCCCTTTCTTTCTAAATTATCTCAATCCCCCCCCTATCTTTCTTGATTTCTCAAATAAATCACCTCCGCTCCCCATCTCCCGCGCAATATCCATACCACCGATACGAAGACACTTCAAATATAAGAAAATAAATATCGATATATTTAGTATATCTATTTTACGCATTTATACGGATACAATAACAATATCAATAATAACGATAATAACAGCAATAGTAATAATAACAACCACAACAATAAACAATACAACAACAACAATATCTATAATAATTCAACATATTATTTACATCAAGTTTTACGGTATCTCGAAATACCTATCATATCGATTCGTTATAATGATAATATTATCATAATTACGCTATTATTATTAATAATAGTGCGATTATTATTTTTCTACTTTTAATCATTACGATTATTATTATCGAATATTATCGACATTAATTATATTATTAATATTATTTCTACTACTATTATTATACTAATACTATTAATAATATTAGTATTCATAATATTAATATTATTCTTATTATTATTATTAATTCCGATAATTAATACAAAAATACGAAAACCGATATATTATTTATATTTATTTCTAATATATTTTAATATATAAACACGCGACAACCGATATAAATAATTATCAAAATTATAGTCCCTTTTTAAATACCCTAAATAATCGGTGTCGTATTATAATAGAGACCTAAAAAGAAAACATAATTTTAATAACAACCCATATATCATATATATTGAATTTTACCACTCATCAGAGATATTTAATGATGAAAATATCGATGAAATCGATATTTCGTATATTTATTATATTATATATCGTAAATATTAGATATCAACACGCGAAGACCATTTTCCCGATTATATAAATTTTTATAAGATATCGTAAATATTTATTAAAAATATACGAATACCACCATACCACGAATGCCACCATACCATTTATATTTATTTTATAATTTATCTTATATTCGAACTAGCGAAAATATCGATCTAAAAACTTTTCATGATATCCGAATTTACTTCAGATTTTGATAAATCATACCCCCCCACTACACACACAACACACACACACAACAGACACAATACAGAACACACAACACACACAACACACACAACACGCACAACACACACGACACACACATCACACACAACACACACAACACGCACAACACACACAACACACACATCACACACAACACACACAACACACACAACAGACACAACACACACATCACACACAACACACACAACACGCACAACGCACACAACACACACATCACACACAACACACACAACACACACACACACGCAACACACGCAACACACGCAACACACACAACAGACACACACGCAACACACGCAACACACGCAACACACGCAACACACACAACACACACAACACAGACAACCCACGCCACACACACAACACAGACAACGCAGACAACACACACAGCACACAGCACACAGCACACAGCACACACAACACCACGTTTTAGACCACTATAGTTTAACACAAATGGAAGCCGTCGCTTTTATACATATACATATGTACACATAATATCGATATTTTTCAGTGACAAACTTCTATCAAGCTGTGAACGAATCACTTGTGATCAATTATCAATTCATGATAGTTCGAGAAAAATAACTATCAAACATCCCCTTCAAGAAACTATAAGAAATATCTTGAGATCCGTATTCCGTGCAGCACCCAGAACAAGTTCATGTTATGTCTGTCCTGTGCCTTTTCTGCGCGCCAGGGTCGCTTCGTTCCACCATTGCGTGCCTTGGCGGAAGGGCAGTTGCTTCTAGGAGTTTGCATCTATCGACTCCAGGCCCTGGCTGTCGATTCAGTACCCATTGCAGAGTCTCGGCTGCCTGAAAGGTTTCAGGCCAGCGCACGGGTTCGGCTTGTCTTGCGCTTTCAAGCTTACTTCTCACGCATGCGGGTCTCAGGGCTGTGATCTCGAAAGTGCGAAATTTGCGTGGGAATTCCTTGATTAAGTTGCACTAATCGTGCCGAAGCTTTCCACCTGCCGCCCTGCAATCACTTGCCATGAACTTGCCTGCTTAAAAATCAACCCAGGATAAATCGACTCAATCTGAAACCGACCCTGGCAGTGGCCTTGAGGCAATCGCGCGCCACCTCCTGGGAAGGGGCATTGACAAATTGAGCAACGGCTCAGAAGATGGCAACACGTGGACAGAATTCCTGAAATAGTTAGCAGAACCCTTGCCCATTTTGGGTAGTCAACCCATTAGACGATTATTCCTATACAACCCCCTACGCCCCACCCAATATATCACCACTACTTCCCCATTACCAATACCAGTATAGGAATAACCGTTTACCTCATCCATATAAAAGGATTATTCCTTTTTTCCCTAACACGTCCCCCAAAGACCACCACTACTTCCTCATTACCAAGACCAGTAAAGGAATAACCATTTATCCCATCCATATTTCCGAAGGTGGTATTATCATCCCAAAGTGGGCAAAGGTTCTCTCATAGATTTTACTAGGTTTGGTTTCAAAGGTTATAATCATGATATACTCATAGTGCAATGCCTCTTATACAGTATGTTTATAATATACTCATGAATGCATTACCCGATACAGTTTAGCAAATGAATTTTCACTGTTCTGGTTGCTCATCATTGAGATCCTTTGCCTCATTGTTCATAGGAATTTCAATTATTACCTTGTTATTCTGTTTACTAAATAATTCTCAAGAAACCCATCATTGAGCAGTAATTGCCGTGTATGGTTAAACACAGATGAAAAAACAGGCAAAACAAATATTCAGTGGATAGACTATGTGTTTGAGGTATTACTCACATACAATAATAAAATGGTGCATTCAGCGCATACTATGACGCCCAAAGACGCCAGAAAACCAAGGAATGAAATGAATGTAAAACTGAATATGAGTATGAACGCTAAGCGAAACAGAATATACCCCGAAGTAAGTGAGGGAGACAGGGTAAAAATATTCAGGAAAAAGGGCGTAGGTGAAAAGGAGAGGATAAGCACGCGGTCACAAAACACTGACACCATTCAGAGAACTGAGAAGAAATTAAGTCAAAGCTATTATTACGTGGAAGGTATGGATCGACCTTATTTGCGCTTTGAAATACTAAAGGCATAAAACCTAACACCAGTTCTGCCTTTCTGTAACCTGCTTGGGTTGTGTTGCTGTTGCTTTTCATTCGGTGCTAAATAATTATGCGGCTTGGCTGTAGTGCTCTATGGTTTTGGGTTCGAGTGAAAAAACAAGAAGGTTCCTCAACATATATAGCACCCCTTTTGTTTGGTTCGCCTGCTGAATTTGGGACATTCGTTGCCGGTCCTGTTTTCCATCACTTGCAGAGATCTCATGTGAAACATGTCCATCAGGCAGGAGGGTCGGGATGCTCAACACGTTGTTCTACTGATGCACTGCCAACCTGTCTCCAGCGAATGCGGGCATACTTCTCCCAGCTCAAGCATCCTGACCTGAACCGCTCCAGGTACTTTGAATCATGCGGGTTCGGCATGTCGCCTTTGTGTGGGAGCCACGCACCCACGGCTTTCTCGAACAATCTCCTCATGTACACCGGCGCTGCTTCAAAGATCTTGCCATCCAACTCCCCGAAAGTGAGTGGAGAATAATGACCGTCAGCCCTCAAGACCTGCACCTTATCGTACCACTTCTCCGAATGTGNCAAAGATCTTGCCATCCAACTCCCCGAAAGTGAGTGGAGAATAATGACCGTCAGCCCTCAAGACCTGCACCTTATCGTACCACTTCTCCGAATGTGGAGATAAATGGCATGTCCACACGTCTTCACTCCTCAGTTCGTTGTGCACGTGAATCTCCAGCGGCAACTTTGCGGAAGGCTCTAGAGTATCTCGGAACCGTCGCTTTCGCTGCTTCATAGCAGCATCCTCGGGCGCTGGAATGAACATCAACCGCCCTTTGTCAAACTCATACTCTAAATGTCGCATAAGAACCAGAATGTTTTGAGGATCGTCCACACCAAGTCAAGCACTGCGGCTTGATTGCACTTCTCCTTGTTGTAGATATGCGCGGCGCAGACGTTCCAGGCGTAGTGTGGTGCAGCATCGGCATGCAAGTGCCGAAGAATTAAGCACTGCTCGATTCCACCATGATGTGCAACACATGCGCCTCGCACATCCGAGGCAACTGTTGCACTGCGAAAACTCTTTGCCGGAATTCCAAACACGGCATCCCGAAGGGGCTGCAGATCTGCCTAACATCTGCCGAGAATTTCTTGAAGACATCTTCCAAGTTCGTGGTGCTGCTTGTTGCCTGAAGCAGGTCTGATATTTCGACTATTGTACAAGAGTTTGGGGGTGTCACAAACCGCAAGGACACCCGAACCACCAAACTAACCAAGCAATAAATCCTAGCAAGGACCAAACCTCCTAGCGCGAACTACTTAAGGGGACTAAATAGGCTAAGTAGTGGGGTTAAGCAGGAATGGGAACCTACCAAAGGCTATAACCCTTTTGGGCACTGATGCACCTCCGATGGCTGGGGCTGGGACTTCAGGAGCATGTTCTGAGCGAACTGTTCACGCTCCTTTGCATTGACCACCGTGTCGCGCAAATGCTGGACATACTGCTCATTGCTGTTTACCATCTTGAGTCCTTCCCCCAACTCTCCGCGGGTTTGATCACGTGCTGTGTTTGCCTCTTTCCCATTCGGCACGCCAGTCCTGTTCACCCGACCTCGCCTTTTTGCGAGGGGGCGCAGATGGGGTATCAGCCATGGGCACTCGCAGGGAACAACTCACAGGTCTCTCACTGTCATACCATGCTTAAGCCTACATGATCCTTGAATTTCTCATGCTGGAATCTGCTCAGAATTTTCGTGTGTCATCCGCAAGGCGGGCGCATTAGGCAACAAATCTTGCGGTTCATGGTGTTCCCGACATCCTACAGCCTAACCTAATCTGAGTACTATNTTCGTGTGTCATCCGCAAGGCGGGCGCATTAGGCAACAAATCTTGCGGTTCATGGTGTTCCCGACATCCTACAGCCTAACCTAATCTGAGTACTATCTACGAGGGAACCTTTGCCCATTTCGGGATGATAATACCACCTTAGGGAATATGGATGGGGTAATTGGTTATTCCTATACTGGTCTTGGTAATGGGGAAGTAGTGGTGACATTTGGGGGAAGTGTTAGGGAGTATTGGAATAATCCTCTTATATGGATGAGGTAATCGGTTATTCCTATACTTGTATTGGTAATGGGGAAGTAGTGGCGATATAGTTGGTGAGGTGTAGGGGGGAGTATAGGAATAATCGTCTAATGGGTTGACTGGTGGTATTGTTACCCAAAATGGGCAAGGGTTCTGCTAACTGAAATCTCACATGCCAAGCCATGAAGCCTTCAAACCCCTCACAACCCTCCGACGCTGTAAAAGTGCGGTACACAGGGGGAATGGATTTTGGGGACTATTATTGGGGATTATATAGGGACCACTATAGGGATCCATTCCCCCATTCCCTACTAAGAACCAAACAGATTGTGCATGTGACCAAGCGCCTGCAAAGTGATTCCAACTCTGCGACTCTCCGCGGGGCTGAGCAGCAGGCCCCGAGCTCGGCAAAACTCAAGTCTCCCAGTACCTTCGCGAAGGAAATCGAATTGCCTGCGGAAGCCTTCAGGGGTTACAGTAAGGGAGGGTTGCAGACAGCTGCGATGTAAGATATTCGGCCTTGCTTCAAGCACAGTGTGAGGCCGTTCAGGGCATCTCAGCTCTCCTTCTCGTTGTCAGTCCCCTTGGACATAGCTCTTTGTCTTCTCTGGCTTCGCGTCTCCTCTCTCGTCTCCGTGATTTTCACAGCGGAGCACCGTTGGGGCCGCCGAGGCCGACAGCAGGCGTTCCCTGCAAAGGCTCTGAGGCTCTGAGCTCTTCGGGCGTTCTGAGGACTCGAACTACGGGTGCAGTTTTTTTTGCTCCCTTTTTTTTTTTTTTTTGCTCCCTTTTTTTTTTCTCTCTCTTCGGGGTCTGAGGGGGGAGACAGCAAACTTGGCTGCAGCCGCATGTACACAGCGCGGCTGGCACGCCCCTTCATATGANTCTCTCTCTTCGGGGTCTGAGGGGGGAGACAGCAAACTTGGCTGCAGCCGCATGTACACAGCGCGGCTGGCACGCCCCTTCATATGAGACGTCCTGGAAGGTGCCACGATCTACGACGAGTACACCCTAAACCCTAAACCCCGGAAGGAGGAGTGGGGGGTGTGTAAGGTTTGTTGTAGTCGTGGAGTAGTAGTTGTAGAGTAAGAATGCTAGTATAGCNCTACGACGAGTACACCCTAAACCCTAAACCCCGGAAGGAGGAGTGGGGGGTGTGTAAGGTTTGTTGTAGTCGTGGAGTAGTAGTTGTAGAGTAAGAATGCTAGTATAGCAGTAGTGGTATTAGTAGTAGTAGTAGTAGTAGTAGTAGTAGTAGTAGTAGTAGGTAGTAGTAGTAGTAGTAGTAGTAGTAGTAGTAGCAGCAGAAGTGAGAGTTGTAGAAGTAGTAGTCGAGTCGTAGAAGTAGGGGAGGGGGGGCCGGCAGGTTTTGGGAGCGAAAAAGGGAGGGGGGC
>BGNK01000263.1:123779-136429 GCA_003297005.1 Symbiodinium sp. clade A Y106 | reverse complement strand
CACGGGACCAGAGGACCACGGGACCAGAGGACCAGGGGACCAAAGGACCAGGGGACCAAGGGGACAGAAAAAAAAAAAGGGAGCAAAAAAAAAAAAGGGAGTGAAAAAATACGCCCTCCTCGAACTACTGTAGGTGGGCCCGGGGACGCCGCATTAAGACGCTTTCGAGGCTGTGGGAATTCCGGAGTCCTTTCCGACGCTGCTTCAGAAACTCCTTTGAGGTAAAGGGAGCTTGGACCTTGGATATGGAAGCCAGGCTACAACAGTGAGAGCAAAGCCAACACAACTTGGACCTTTTTGTCTGTGACATGAGCAGGTGAGTTAGAGAACAAGTAGTGTCCGGCCGTAGAATAAATCATGACCGGCTGACGTGGACTTGAGAGCCACGGGCTGGGACGAAAGCTCTAGCAGGGGCAGGGCTGGCGACACAACGACGCTCAGAAATGCCAAGTTTCAGCTTGCTTCTCACTGATGCTGCCATGGCACCGAAGCTGCAGGAGCAAGCCCGCATTGCAGCAGACAGAAAGTTGCAGAGAACAACACCGGCGGGAGCAGTTTTGATCCAACATGTCAATAAGAGCAGTTTTGATCCAACATATTAACTCCTTGCCAGACACAGACTGCGACAGGTGAAGCAGGTTTTGACCCAACATACCAACTTTTCGCCAAACATAAACAAACAGACATGTTGCAGCACGCCTAGAGCAAGAATGCTAGAGACGCACGCACAACGTGGCCACGATACGACCAGAATCAGCAGCATACGACCAGCATCAGCAGCATCAGCCGACACGCCCAGGCCAGCATCAGCAGCATCAGAGGAGGCCTGTTTTTCCTTTGGACGTCTGAAAAGCCACTTACCCAAAAGGACCGAAATCTGGCCCAAAACAGGCCCCTTTGGCAGCAGGGTTTTGCCCAGCTCCAGATGGGAGATAGCCCAAAAAAACCCACTCCCCCCCGCACCCCTCCCTGATAACCCCAAGCTCACTCTGTGAGGTAATGAACGAAGCTCCTTCACGAGGAGCTTTCGTGACAAGGGGACTAGCTTCTCTGATCGAGCTCACATGTACAGTCCACCGTGAATGAACATGAATCATGAAACGATCTAAACCTGAAGATTTCTGAGCAGTGATACTGAGTCTAAGCGAAGGCTGCAGGAACCGGGTGATGAGCTCACAAATCCGCAGTCTTGGCTGGACGTCTCGGATTCAAGGAGTCGCAGATCAGAGCTGATGGCTCAGGTCGATCCAGTCAGCTGGGGCCCGTGCAGCCGCACGGCTTCCAAGGGGCCACCCGCTTCCTGGCCATAATGCCGCCAATTCGAGTCGGTACAGCGCTAAGGCGATGATTCCCTACTATCTTCAGACCAGCGCTGCGGAAAACGGCAAAAAACATGATATGTGGAACAGCTGTGTGACATGCTCACTCTTCGACAGCTTCCAGGATAGTCTCGAGTGACTTTAGATGCTGAACGGCCTCACCCTCAACTCAACATCCCTCAACTCCTCGTTTCAAGAGCACCAATGCCCGTGCATCTGTTCAACATCATGATCAGAAGCACAAACCTTGTCCGAGACTCCGAACTCTACCTTTAGACCCTGCGCACCGCGAGTGCCACTTGCTGCTGCTTCCCGGCAGTCTTTGCCGGAAGTGCTGCCACTGACTGCCTCCACAGGAGGCAAAGCACATGCTACAGGCAGAAGATCGTGTGAGTCCACTGGCTGTCTACATTCATGTACGTTCATGGCCACGTGTAACAACGGCAAAGAAGTGAACGACAGGGGCATGTAGAAGCATGGAAAGGTCTAGGATAAAGCCGGATGCACATATTCAGAAGTAGGGCATCCTTCCACTGCCTCATCCTGCGGGGTCGCATGGAGCCTTCTCTTCCGTTTCCTATCGGTCCAATCTTCCAGAAGCGAGCAAGTGCGGTGAGTGCCGCGACGCTCCGCCGACACAACATATTGCTGTGAGATGTGAAGTTCGACGTCTCGAATGAAGCGGAAGCCACACGCACCGGGACCCGGCTCGTTCTTCCTCAGATCACCCCAAGCATGAAAGCGAGACCTCACATCGAGCTCAGCCCAAACCCGTAGTGCCCTGGCTTGTTCGAAGCTCTGGAGCGCGGCTTTGTACTGCGCATGGCTGAAGCGGAAGCCTCATGGCCGAGCGTCCGTGTCGGGAGACTTGCACGAACCATCATACGTAACATGATACGGCAATCCTGTACGCACATAGTCACAGACCACTGGTTGTTCTGGGTCCCGCCTCTTTCGTCGTCATGGCGGGTAAGCCACGGTATGTAGAGAGACCGGAGGGTAGTGGCTGTGAAGAACGGCAATGCTTCAGCCAGCATTCAAACTCATATGCTTTTTGGTTTGTTCGGTAGGATGGAAGAATCAAGCTGCAGCAGACATGCAAACTCGTCGGTTCTTAAGGACTGTCCGTGCCTTTGCATTCCAACCTTACATCATCAAGTGCCACTTCCCCAGTGTGCAACTTGAAGTATTTCGGTGTAGTTTCATTTCATTCCAACAATAAAAAAATGCAGCCTGTGCTGGCAGCGATGTTGTAACAAAAGTGCAAGGGCTATCAATGGCTTCGTCTTTCAGCAAGTCCACGTTGTTTCGATACTCGCGACATCTTCCGGCGAAAAGCACCGCTTACTTCTTCAAAGCGTACAAGTACTATGTAGCATCTTGGTATGGGATCTCGATGTCCAGACTTTCTCTTGTCGTTGCTCCAATACAGGCACAGAGTCTCGATGCAGACTTGTCGGTACTCTTGGCAGCTCTGAGTTTGGCATATATCGCTTTCGATGGTTCAGGTTCCCGGCAGTTGGCACATGCTTCTCGGAATGCAAAATCAGGTACAGCGACGGTCGTCGAATGGGCTTCTTGGAGAGAGCCTTCCAAGCTTCAAAGATCCTGCAAGTGTCGCATGAAAACCTTCCACGAATACTAATCCACCACGCCAGCCCTGAAGTGATGGAAGAACCGTGATCTTGAGACGCATGCGAACAACAAATGCCTTGCCAAACTGGACAAAATGCACCACGGTTCGCAAACATCGAAAAGCCCTAGTGTAAATCCCAATTAGACCCTCTTCGTATGTAAATCAAGCAAGTCCGCCTCTCTTGAGAGGAGTCGCTTGTACCTGGGGGAGTCTCTGAAGCTCTCTGCCCAATACAAATTCAACGGTCACTGCGTGTCTCGGCATCCTAGGGTTCTAACTCCCCAAAAGTGCCCCGCCTCCCCAGAATTCTTCGGCCGTAAGCTGATGATCTTCAGGCCGGTATGGCTCCTGTATGTCTGACCGAACTGACCCTAAACACTTTCCGCTTCATTCACCGGCAACTGGAGGTGTCAACCATCCTGCCGACAGCTGTACTGCTATCAAGGTGCATCTAAAGTGCGGTGGTGTCCTGAAGACAGGCATTCTCAAGGAGCCGACCAGCATCGACCAACTGTGAAGCATCAAAGGCCTCAGAGATCTGATCCGATCTGTTCAAAGCGAGGGCCATCTGGGAGTTTCCGAAAATAAAGGGATACCCTATTTTGGGGTCCTTATAGTAAGGATCCTACTATTTAGGGTACTATATTAGGGTCCCCTATTTTCGGAAAACCCCCATCTGAGAACGGAAGCTTTGCCAGCTGCTCTTAATTCGGATCAGACTTTTTGCCCAGGCCTGCGAACTGGGTTGGGATGGCTGCGACATCTCGAGCACCTCCTGGTTTCACGCATAGAAAGCGCGTACAGTCTCGTCTACCTGACATGACAGGAAGCAACCTTGCAACGTCTTCTGTCGTCTCTGTGCCTGAAGTCTTGGACGCGACCCTCCGCGCTCCTGTCGCTGCTGCGGCCGCTCTGGCACCATGGAGGCCGGTTCCGACGGCCCCTAGCGAGGGGCGCATGTCGCAATCTGTGAAGCATCTGAGATGCTCACAAGTAGCAAGTAAATCGCTCTTTGTATCTCTTTGTGCTCGGTGACTGCTCTTCCAGGCATCTCGATGGTACCTTTGCCGCCTCGTGAACCGGAGTACACCTAATACTGAATACCCGCCCCCGGACCTGACTTCCAAAACCGTGGAGGACGTGGCCTTGTTGGTGGCAGCTGGAACTTCCATGACCAGCGGCGCTTCAACCGCGTCCTCCTCACGGAAGCTTCGGTTTGTTCATAAAACTTGCAAACATACCCTGCTGATCTGGACTGTATGTTGGGAAGCCTGGCACTGTTTGATCACGGATTCTAAGCCGACACACTCTGCTTTCTAAGTGTTGGAACTGGACTGCTGCTACTCATCAAAGCCAAAGCACGTCATCACTGCTAGGTGCTGCGACGGATTCTGTGTCTCTCTTTCATCGCGAAAAGTCGAGGGTGCATCCATCGCAGTCTAACCTACTCACTGACACTCAGCTCCGAGGCGTGAACGCCCCAACTGCAATACTGTTACGATCTCCCGGTGGGCAAAGCTTTGCGGGCCCTACTGGTGGGGCCCTCGCATGCCGAGGGACGTGTCCTCAAGATTCCGACGTAAGCAACAGCTGCTCCAAGCGCCGTCAGAGCTCCGACACTCTGCTACGTGAAGAAACCTGTAACCCGGT
This sequence comes from Symbiodinium sp. clade A Y106, assembly GCA_003297005.1. Lineage (NCBI taxonomy): Eukaryota > Dinophyceae > Suessiales > Symbiodiniaceae > Symbiodinium > Symbiodinium sp. clade A. The sequence goes on along the minus strand of BGNK01000263.1, from coordinate 131,824 downwards.
AACCCCGTGCCTCGGAAGAGAAGCCAGCCCACATCTCCTGCATCGTCTCTTTTTTGTAGATCGAGGGCGAAGGAACGAGATATGGCTTCTCCGGCGCTTCAGTGGTGACATCTCTCGGTTGTGGAAGTGTGCACATAGACCACGTGCCATTCCTGCTTTTCGTGTCGTTAGAGAGGCGGGAGAGGGAGAGAGCGTAAGAGAGTTCCTTAAAGCTGCGGCAGATGCAAGGACGCAGACATGAGACGTGTGGTGACGATGAACAGACACACACACACACAACAAGTATGGCACAACAGCTGAGTGCACAGCAGAATGATGAATGCTACGAACACTGCCAAGCCATAATTGAGACAAGAAGTACTGACTTAACGGTCCCTGGCTCCTCCTGAGTCAGCACGTGGTCCTCAGGCCGATACGGCTCGCTCAGGACTGCATCACGCAAATGCCTGGCTGGCAGGAAGGGAGGGATGGAGGGCCCTTGAAGATCCAACCCGTCCATCCATCTCAAGCCGTCTTGCCCGGAAGCACGAGCTCGGACAAACCGGAGAGAATGACGGAGGGAACTGTTCAGCAGCCGTTCCCCTTTACCGACAAAAACATGCAAGTGGTGGTTTCATGAGTGTCTACGAATGACCGGACGGTTTTGTGGCAGGAACTCGCAAACAATGGCTTGATGCTTTAGATGCAACATCAGAAGCACAGCGGGCACCTGAGGTCATCGTGCGGGCCAGGCACGAAGCCTTCGCATCAAGCAAGGATCGGGGACGAGTTTGTCTTGCGCCCATAAGGTTCACACTGTCAGTGTAAACAAGGTCGAAGAGGCAATGCCGGCAACCTTCCACCCCTTGTTCAGCTGCCAGCTGCTTCCAAGACGCTCCTCGCAGATGCAACATCCGTGCTGCTGGCTGCAGCCGCTCTGGCTGCGCCCCTCTGCTGCAGATCTGCCTGCACAGGCAGGAAAAGGAAATCACAAAAACCGCAGCGAACTCTGGCCACGGCAACTTCCTGGTCTTCCAGCACTTCCCCAAAACCGAAATCATCTCTCAGAGGCAGCCTTGGAACCCGAGACGAGTAGAGTAGTAGTAGAGTGTCACAGCGAGCACCGCTTCTCGGTTTAGAAGTCTTGGGATTCCTTCGCGGAGTTCTCCGATGCGACCAGTCCCCGAATCTGCGGCAGTCTCACGTTACTTTCCGATGGCTCTTTGCAGCAACGTCTNGAGCACCGCTTCTCGGTTTAGAAGTCTTGGGATTCCTTCGCGGAGTTCTCCGATGCGACCAGTCCCCGAATCTGCGGCAGTCTCACGTTACTTTCCGATGGCTCTTTGCAGCAACGTCTGTCGTTCTTCGAAACACACCAATCCTCTGGTGAGGGCAGTAGTTGCCCTGCACGGAAAATGCACTTGCAAGATGTACCTTTGAGAACATCGCACAAAATCGTGATGGGAAGCCAGGCAGGCGTTCGAGCGACCCGGATTTGTTACGGGTATTGCCGGGCTGCCTCCTGCCCCCCTTTGAACATGAATCAAAATCCACACCTCTATTGGGTCCTCTGCATGACGAATTAACAGACCCACAGCATTGCTCCGAGAAGCAGTGCCAATGAAGCCGTCAGCATGCTGGTGCTGCTCGTCTCATCGTCGTGGTCATGTCCATGCCCGTGGCCCTCTGGTGCACACGCCATGGAGGGCGGCAGCGCCAAAGCAGCCCGTGATGCAGGCGCGAAAGACAACGACATGCTCGACACCGCATGGTCTGCGTGGCCCTCAAGAACCTCTGCAAGGTCGACCGTGACAAGACGTGGACTGCCGCCACCTGCAACGATGTGCACCACACCATGCCCAGCAACCATGGCAGTATCAGCACAGTCGATGGCACTATCAAACACGGATGCAACAGCCATAGTTCCAGCAGCAGTGCCGTCCACTTCCGCCACTGACAGACTCCCATCCTTGGTCAACACGGCCACGTGCGTTCCGTCGTCTGCGACCGCTTGGTCCACGGCCCAGTGGCACACGTCGTTCTCGGATGTGCTGCGAGTTACTTCCAACAAGCTCCCAGCAGCCACCGACCCCGTGGCGGACATCGGAGCCACATATCTTGGAGCCGAAACTCCAAGTGGGTAGAGGTCTGCAAGGAAAAGGCTGCCTGGCGTGTATTTTCTCACGGTTCCAGACCGGTACTCCAGCGATGCATTCGGCTTGGGAAATGCCACTCTCTCCCATGAAACAGGCTCACTGGCTTGACCATTATACGTCCCGCGCAACCAGCCACCTGACCCGCAGCCTGTGACAAATGTATTGCCGATTTTGGCGGCGCCGTGAAATGCAGGACAGCTGGGCGACGACTCAGTGCCAATCTCCTGCAGCACTGCACCCGTGGCACTTGCCACAGCAAAGCTGCCGGGCAGCGATGATGTGCCATCCACCCTCATCTTCCTTGCATCTGTTGATAGAGACATGACAAAGTGGTTGTCGCTGAGTGCATATGAGACTCCATGGTGAGCTCCATCAATGGGCACTTCGACTACAACTGGCGTGGTGGACAAACTGGACTCTTTCACGAACACTGCCGATGAATTGTGCATGTCTTCGGCTAGATCTGAAGACCAAACACCATCCATGAAGACGTTCNTGGGCACTTCGACTACAACTGGCGTGGTGGACAAACTGGACTCTTTCACGAACACTGCCGATGAATTGTGCATGTCTTCGGCTAGATCTGAAGACCAAACACCATCCATGAAGACGTTCACGTAACCAGCTGAGTACGTAGTATGCGTCGGCTTCCAACCCGTCAATGTAAAGTCATGCGCTCTCGGAGTGCTTTTGACGACGTCCACATGATCTCCATGATCATCTGCAGAGAATCCTGGACTGTAGAAATGTACCGAGCCTTGCGCGGTAGAACCCCGATCAACCGCAATGACTGTAGCCATGTCTGTGTCCGTTGCCATCAGACGGGCCCCTGCTATTGGTGCATCGAGGCTTACCACTACTACCCCATCGGCGTCATCAAGGTCAAGGACGTGAACCTTGGATGCATCCTTGTCGGCAACAAAGAGCCTCCCCTTCGTGCAAGTCTGGTGTGCTTTCACGCTCAGGAAGCTTAGCAAAAGCAAAACGAACCTGGCCATGGCTGTGCCTGCAGAGTCAAAGAGGGCTGGGCACAAAAATTAAATTCTGAAGGGGACTTGAATGCTCGGAGCCACATCATCAGCCGTATGCACCCCTCATCCGCTCATCGGAACCGTGGAAGGGTCAAATCTGCAACAAAATAGAAATAGAAACATCGGTGCCTGGCCCTGGCCGGCGTCGTCCAGCTGCGCCAAGCGTGCCTCCAGCGCCTCTGGGGACTTGGGCCCTAGTGTACAAAGCCAGCCCGATTCTCCGTGCACAGTCATCCTGTTGGCGAGTGTCTCTACGTTTTTTCTACGATGTTCGACGCAAGCATATCCGTTGGAGCGTACATGCAGGGTGCTGTCAAGATGCGGCTTGAAAGTGCAGGAAAAAGCTCGATCGCAACTGTCCAGGCGGGAGTCAGTTTTTGATATCAAGCTGCTCGCATGGAGTCGCGCTCGAGGTTGTCCCAATCCTGGTGATCGAACGAGAGACAATTCAGAACAATGCGCAACACAGCAGCTCCGAATGATGAGCCCATGCAAGCGTAACCTCCTGCTTCAGACCCCCGATTACTTCACCTGTTTCGCCTCCTCAGTCATTCCTTCGCACCCTCCTCGTCCTCGTCTGCCTCCCTGAGACTCATGCGAGTAGCAGCCGTGAGTCCTAAGTCACCAGGCCTGTCCTGCTCATAGTCCGATGAAGACTCGCCGTCGGACATCGCGCACAAGGCTATAGCATGCAAGCTAAAAGATTCGCGGCTCTGAGGCTGTATTGCGGGGTTACAGGGTACGGCGCCGCTTGTCGGGCGCCGGAAACACACTGAATCACCTTCACTGCTCGCCGGTGGCATCCAATGTGCCGAGGCTGTTAACGAATGAGTGTAATTCTACTCAAGACAAAGCGCTCAGAAGAACGTCCTAACTGTCGTTCTGGCTTGAGATCGCCTGGACGATCGGGACTCCAGGACCTCTGCGCTGCAGTTTTCTGGTCGACACACTCTGGGAGGTTGCAGCTTCGAGGTCGACAAAAGCACGAAGACACGTTGCACCGAGTGCAACTCAAACCTATCGGCAGCAGACATGAAAAGAACAGATAGTGGGGTTCCTCGCCACCGTGCAGCGACCGCATAGTTTGGTGGAACACCATCTATGTTGGAACCGGCATCTTCTCAGGGTTGTTGCTGAATCTTCGCTTTGAGATGGCACTGCTCAAAAGTGCCGGTTTTACCAGTATCCGGGAATTGAAAACCTTGACAGGCGTAGCATCTTCGATTGACACCAAGAACAGACCTCAAGGAGAAAACTTGTTTCCGAAACCCCAACCCAAAAAGCAGATGCTGGTGAACCGTAAGAGGAGATGCTGAGGAGCCAACCCCCAAACCCCAAGAAGGAAATGTTGCTGAGCCAACCCCAACCCCTAGGAAGGAGATGTTGGGGAGCAAACCCCAAACCGTAAAAGGACGTGTTGACAAACCCAAACCCTAGAACGAGATGTTGGTGAGCCAACCCCAAACCCTAAAAAGGAGATGTGGTTGAGCCCCCTCCACCCCTCCTTCCTTACCTTGCGGTCACGGGTGACACCGCAAGAGAAAAGCTCGATCCTACTTTTGTGCACGGCGCTTGGCGCAGTGTGACAACTTCTTGAGCCAGTGCCTTTCAGGCATAGGCCACTGAGTGACACGGCATGTCAATTGCACTACAATCATGCTCTAGCATGTCCTCCGGCTGCATTACATAAACTGTGGTATCAATATGTAAACATCCGTAAATCTCCTGATCGAGCCGAGACCAGAGGCTGCTGATGAAGAGATGAAGTCTGGGTCCTTGTGATTTGGGCTTCGCTCCGTGGCCCCCATTTTGCCGGATCTCCCAGCCTGAGGCCCGGAGGGGAGCCATGAAATGGATCCCTTTCAGAACCCGACTTCGCCACTCTCCCACAAGGGAGGGGCACTCTAGACTCTACATGGGCCGCTCGCAGCTCACAACTGGATCGCGGTGAAACGGCTGCTGAATTAATACCGCCTCGGAAGCACAAGTCACGGACGCCTCAAACATTCTACTCGCGGACGTGCGCAAGCACCAAGAGAGACAAAACAACACCTCCGTCTCACTCTGAATTTTACCTCTAAGCCTCCGCATGCCCAGAGGCTCTGACAGCGGGGACAACTTCAGGAGCTCCTGGCATCAATTGATCCGGACCGCGCTGTCGCAAGCCTGATGATGTCTTTGGCATGTCTTACCACTGACCCTCTCGACAACCACAATTTGCCAGCTAAACCGCGGAGTCCGCTGGGCGATAGGGAGAGTGGCTCCAGTCCTTCATCGTCGTGGTGGCGAAGTCTTCGGAGACCAGGAGGGACAGCATCCGGTGGCCCCAGGCCGCGGCCTGCTTTTGAGCATATATTTTGAAAGCTCCCCTCCCCAAAAGACATGCCTGGCCTCCTTAGGCGACCAATTGCGGCCCGCAGACTTCTCTGCTTGTCGCAGGTGGTTGCAGATGACCTGCGGACAGTGGGTGGCTCGAGCGTCGAGCGTCAACTGGTCTCCGGTGTTTCAATGTCTGGGATGGCCGATCTCATGGAGGTTGCAGGATTTTAACCACCTTCCACAGACTACTGGAGATGAGGCGCAGTCCGGACAGATTCCGGCACAAAGCCACTTTTTTGATCCAACCAACCGTGCCCATGTGCCCATGCCCGGCCGCTGCCGCGTTGGCGCGCATGTCGCCCAGCAACCGCCGCAGGGAGGTAATCTCACCCTCGAGCGCACGGACATCGGCCCGAACCTGACAGAAAAAGCAATGCGGTTGAGCATGTTGTACGGATGTACGCAGTGGAATCGCGTCGGAGGCAGGCCAGGCCTTCTCGATTGGGACCGCAGGCGTGTTGTCCTTCTCCTGCGCGAGTTTGCGGGTTTCGGCATGCATCCAGCTGCGCCTTTCGCAGATCCTTGGTCCGCTGCATGTCCGAGCCGAAGTCGCTAGTGCTTTCGCCTCATGAAACAGGAGTGATTTCTTCTCCATGGGTAAACCTCATCACGCGACAAGCGCGTGGCTCGCCTCCGATGTTCGATGGGGCGACAGAATCCCCGCAGGCAGACTCGGGCCTCGGAGATGTACCGACCCAGAGCAGCCTTTGCCGAACCAACCTGCGCTGGCAGCATTCCTAAGGGCAGCAAGGTGGCTCCATCTGCATCGTTTTCTCCTCCTGCTCCGAGGAAGCCTCAGGAGCTCTGAGCGAGGCCGCGACACCACGAGCCAAACCCGGCGGACCCGCTCAGGGTTGTTCTACCCTACACGGCCATAGGCCATAATTAGCCAATGAAGTCCGTGCGCCCCACAGCCCTTCACAGCAAGCTTGCACGACCTTCCAAGACGGTGAGGCCATTGCAGTTGTGCTGAGCTTCTGCTGCCGCAGTTCCTTAGATTTCAAAGGACGCGCGAGGAGGTGGTCGACGACTGCTGAGCAGCTGGCAGCGTTTCGCTTTTGGCCAACTTGTAAAGCACAGAAGCCAACATGAGAAAAGCTTCGAGAGTTCGCACAAAGAGATCTTCGAAGCGCTCCGCCTTCGTTTTATCCATCATCTGCTGTACCTCGGGACAAGGACATGAATCGCGGCGACTGCATCCACAACCTGGCACTCTGTCAATCTCTCGCGCTCTCACTGTCTCTCATCTCTGAAAGGTTTGAGAAACTCGCATGCGCTTCATCCGTCAATATCCGCCTAGTTCAGCTATGCCTCAAACATGAACTCCTCGCGCTATTGTCGTGCATGCTCTCGTCTGCCCACAAGCCAAAGCCACGACCATCGAAGCTGTAGGATACTCCGAGGCTCACGCGTCCTCGCGCACGGGCTTTAGTGCCTGTCAGGCTGGGCAATGGCAGCCGCACACACCCAGAACTCCGGACTGAGCGCGGGCGATCCCAAATATATCCCGCACGCCTCGCGGCGAAGGCTTAGTAGCTGCGTCTCCGCATCCTAGCTGTGCAGCTTGGGCGCAGGATCACTCAATCGCTCTCAGAGCATGGAAACTGTCCAGTATGCACCGGTTTCTGATTCAAGGTTGGGCAGTTGAGCTTGACAGTGATGTCAAGCTCAGAGGAATGTCAAGCAAGGTCTTACAGAGGCTTGCTGCCAACTGCGGCAGGACGACATTCGCAACTGCATCACGCTGATCACCTTTGGAGCCTAAACCAACCAAGTCGTGGGTTGCCAGCTAACGCACGCAGGAATGACGTATCAGTATTAGAGACATCCAAGCAACCACACCCAAATCGAGTTTGCATCATGTGCGGGGTTTCACAAGGCCGAACCCAAGATACGACGGGCCAGGAATACTGCATGCCTACTCAGGAGTCGATAGCGTCGTGAGAATCCCTGTGGTGAAAAGATGCGATGGCAATGTCGGGTGATGTTCAAGGAGCCTTTGGGTGCCTTGATAACAACACATCGCTTGCGAGGTCCTCGATGCGAATCTCCACGTAGCAGCAATTTAATAAGACCTTCAAAGGCCAGAACAGATCTGGTCAAGCAGGAGAGCTAGCCTCATCCTAAAGTCTGTGCCCGAAACACCTGGATACCTGGACTTACAGCACAGGGACGGCCGCGAGCCACGAGACTTCTCAGCAACTAACTGCATCTAACTGATTAACTAACGTCTGTGCCATCGCACCTCCCGCATCCAGGGCTCCAAGGGCAGGTTTGCAGACTCGAGACCTGTGTAGATGCAGTCTGCCGTGGACTCTCCCCTTGCAGATGGAATGGAGGCTAATGCATCTCTGCATTCCCGATCTCTTGCAACGCACAGAGAGCACCGCTTCTCGGTTTAGAAGTCTTGGGATTCCTTCGCGGAGTTCTCCGATGCGACCAGTCCCCGAATCTGCGGCAGTCTCACGTTACTTTCCGATGGCTCTTTGCAGCAACGTCT
>BGNK01000263.1:103591-123639 GCA_003297005.1 Symbiodinium sp. clade A Y106 | reverse complement strand
TGGGCACTTCGACTACAACTGGCGTGGTGGACAAACTGGACTCTTTCACGAACACTGCCGATGAATTGTGCATGTCTTCGGCTAGATCTGAAGACCAAACACCATCCATGAAGACGTTCGCGTAACCAGCTGAGTACGTAGTATGGGTCGGTTTCCAACCCGTCAAGGTAAAGTCATGCGCTCTCGGGGTGCTTTTGACGACGTCCACATGATCTCCATGGTCATCCGCAGACAATCCTGGACTGTAGAAATGTACCGAGCCCTGCGCGGTAGAACCCCGATCAACCGCAATGACTGTAGCCATGTCTGTGTCCGTTGCCATCAGACGGGCCCCTGCTATTGGCGCGTCGAGGCTTGCCACTACTACCCCATCGGCATCATCCAGGTCAAGGACGTGAACCTTGGATGCATCCTTGTCGGCAACAAAGAGCCTCCCTTTTGTGCAGGTCTGGTGTGCTTTCAGAATTTTCACGCTCAGGAAGCTTAGCCAAAGCAAAACGAACCTGGCCATGGCTGTGCCTGCAGAGTCAAAGAGGGCTGGGCACAAAAATGATATTCTGAAGGGGACTTGAAGGCTCGGAGCCACATCACCAGCCGTATGCACCCCTCTTCCCAAATGGGAGGGCCAACGCATAGAAGATGGCCGTCTGCCCCAAGATGCACTGAGGCAACAGCGTTGCAGAATGCGTTGGGCTCCGTTGCGGATCATGACACCTGGGCGATGCTGATAGAAATCGTTAGTCCTCATGAGGGCTCGAAAGGCCATTGCATGTCCTGGATGTGTCCGCTGCGGGCATGTGGCATGTTTGGCAAAGCTTATCAATCGAAGGCCCCTACTCTGTTATGCTACATCCCGCACCTATCCCCATGCAAGGCCGACAGTCTGCAGTCTGTACATCGCCAGCTGGAAGGCCCCGGCGGACGCAATGCCGGAGCCGGCGACCATCCTGCAAATGCTCGGAGTTTGCTAGGGCGAGGAACTGACGCGTCTTTTAATGTTGTGTTCGGGCTCGGCAGCTGCTCACAAGAAACCCCGCAAGATTCCCATGCCTGTCTGCAGAACCCGGATCGCGGCCTGCACCTTACCCAATGTCTCACTCAGCTTTTCCAGGCGAACACGGCGATACTCTCGAAGGAGCACCTGAGATGATAGAGCATCGCCACAACCATGTGAAGGCATAGTCCAACACGAGCCTTTCCTACATCCTTACGACTCGCTGACCAAGTCAATGTCGTACAAATTCCCATGTGTAAGCCTCCTTCTCTAGAGCGACATGACTATCCAGCATGCCTGCGCAGTGAAGCACATTCTCTTCTAGCTTTCTCATTTTGCAGCCGAGAACCTTGTAGTCTCGCAGCTCTATAAGCTCGCTCTGCAGGCGTCTGTGGACCTTCATCATAAAATGGTTCCCAGGAATGCAACGATTGCCCTTCGCTGCCAATACAGCCGCTCCTGCCTCTGTTACCACTGCCATGTCTATTCTAATTCGCGTCATTAGCCATGCCTCATCATTGTCACCATTGTTGCTATTGCTATGGTCGTCGACAGGGACATTACCCCGTCACACCCTGTAGCAACTCTCAGCTCGTTGCTTAAGGGCCTTTGTCCCATTCTGGAGCTAACGAGGTTTCATACAAAACGAAAACTCATCCTTTAATCCTGTCATCATTGTGAGCATGCTGAGTATGTTCGTTAAAGTTGGCATGCATATCGCTAGCAACGTAAGTGCAATGTCGTTGTTTGTGATTGCGTCCTTCTGGTTCTTATTCTGACCTCGCTGATGCTACAAAGTTAGCAATTGCTTTGTGTTACATGTTTCCGATAGTTGCCAGATCTTGTCAGACATGCGTAGTTGTACGCACATGGCTAGCCACATTCTCAGGAACCGTCAGCATCAAACAAATGAATACATCTTGGATCGACGCATCTATGCAGATGTGCGCATGCATGGCAGTATGTATGCAAGCAAGCATGTACCTGCATACACATATGCACTGCATATGTGTGTACATGCATGTGCATACATATGTATAAACATATATATATATACACGTATACATGTATGCATGTATGCATGTATGCACGTATGCATGTACGCATGTATGTATGCATGCAGGCATGCATGTATGTATGTAGGTATGTATGTATACAGAAATACATACATACATACATACTTACATACTTACATACTTACATACTACAAACATACAAACAAGCATACATACATACATACATACATGCATGCATGCATACATACATGCATATGTACATACATTATACAAACATACAAAGAAGCACGCATACATACATACATACATACATGCATACATACATACGTACATACATACACGATCCATACATGGAAAACATCTACACATGCGCATGTGTATGCATGTGTTTGGTGGTGGTGTTTCCGAAGAAGGCTTATAGTCATGTAATAGTCATGCATATGTATGCATGCACACATAGATGTCAGTCGTTGCTGATGTGGCCAGAATTAAGCCCTTCGTCATCGCGATAAATTTCAATAACACTCCTGCGATGTGGCTATTTTGTGATGTCTGTGACTGCCATTTTGGTCATGCTACATGTACTTAGTTGAGGTAGCTTGTCTGTAGTTATCTGCATATCTAGTTTCAGATTAGACACGAAATGCCTACGACTGACTGCTAGGCGGAAGCAAGGAAGTGCTTCCGAAGTTGCATCTTTGCACTCGTATTACACGGCTCGCACAAACCTTGGCGACTTGGGCCCCAGCTTTTGCAAACAATGCCTGCACTTCATCACGCTGCTTCTGGTACTCCTCCTCCCTCTTGTCCTCGCCAGCATGCTCATGGGGCCGAGGGGCTACTACACGACACCAACACCGTCCGACTCCGAGTATTGCTTTGGATCGTCGTCTTAGGTACCCGGACAGAAGAGGTTGCAGTGCCTCGCGCCTCCTGAATGCGCCTCTGCGAGCGCTCGAAGGCGTTCATGGCCTTCGGCGTGGCTTACAATAGGGCGGAGGGCATCTGGCCAGCTGGTGGCTTTACGAGGCTTTACCTATCAGCCAGGATCATATGCTGGTCAAACAGCTTGGATCAGATTACCAGCACCGCCCACAGCCCCCTTAAATACGATGAGTAAAAAGGTGCTTCTCAATTTTGCCTTGCTTGCAGGGCAGGTGTACCATTTAGACTATGCCGATGCCAGCATTCGCGTGTATGTGTGTAAAGCGGAGAGTCTGCCAAAAAACAACTGTTTGAGGCTGGTTGCCCGACTCCCGATTCTGTCAGGTTTGTGGGCCTGTGACAGCTGTGTCTCAATTGGCGGATAGCAGCATCTTGTCCGGCCTCAAAGCCTTGAAACACGTCAAGCCCCCAAGACCTGCACTTGCCAGCGTGATCCCTCTGCGCCACCTGCAGCTCCAGATCCGTCGCGCGGCCGAGGTTCAAGGCATTTACATACTCCAACCTGAGAGCGCAGGCTGCCACACGCGCTCTACTTCGAGGCGCCAGGCACCAAGATGGGAACACGCGGTGCTCTCAGTCTTCCTGGAAAGGATATGAAGGTATATGAACCCCCCCAAACCCCACTCTCCGGATCCCCTCCAAGGCCGGGGCTTTCTCTCCGCCTCCTTGGCCTCCAGCTGGAGCTCCTGCCAGAACTATCGGGGTTTATGGTTTAGGGTATATGGTATATGATGCCATGGCATTCGAAAGGTCCAGGACTTGCGCAGATTAATTCTAGCGGTTGCTGGCGATGAAAGCCAAAGAAGCCAGCACGCTCTCACTTTCAAGAATGTGGCTTTGGGGTGACTCACTGCTTCCGTCAACGCAGGTGATTTGGAGGAACACAGTGAGACTCATTTGGCAGGTGAAAACAAGCGCCACAACGCCTGACCTTTATCCAGAATGATCGAGATGGCTAGGGAAGGGCTTGGAGTGCTACGAAAGCCTTCGCAGCGCATTTGCAGGGGCTTGTGCTGTGGCACGACATGTACATCGCCTAACAGCGAGCAAACTTTAAACCATGATGCGCCTCCGAGCGCATCTTGAGTTCGCCGCCACGCTTCTCTAGTGACTTGGTGCACCGATACGGGAGCCGACATGCAACAGCACTACCCTTACTCGGCAGTCTGCGCTTCCGTAGTAAGTGCGGAACCACGAGCAGGGCATCAAGATGAGCGTCTTGGATGGTGCCTCGGATCTCCGTCAAGATCCATCGAGACGGCAGTCCGATTCCCAGACCTACAGACATGCAAACTGAGCGAAGGGTGCACCAAACCCTCGCCCATCATAGGAAGGGCAATTTGAGCTGGCATTCCATAAGACAGCAGCCACTAAATCGAAGTCCTCACCGGAATCATCACTAACAAGAAAGAAGTCCCCCTATCGACGCGAAACACACGAAGAAGGCGACTCTTGTTGGCTCTTGAAGACGCGAGGATCCCCGTGACGACGACAAACATGAAGAACGTGACACAAACGGCAGTCGACTACCCAACAATAACAACAACAGTGGTACAGGCAGCCGAAGACCAGGGTTCTCAATCGGAAGGCAACCCCTCCCTCAAGAGCCTGCACCAACGAGTGGAACACGCTCCCCGAGACTCGCACTGTCGTCATCAGCATACATGTTGGTCCAGTAGTTCTGAATGAAGTCGCCTTGGGCTGAGGGTCCGGAAAGCTCTGCAATGTTGGCCACAGCTATGAGATGCTTCGACGCCGAACCCGAGCACGAAAGCACCACGACGCGCGGAGATACAAAAGCTGTTTAGCTTGCAACTCTAGCCTGACAGGGCAGAAACTGCCCACTGCTGCTACCATGACAAGCTACAGTAGCACTGGTAAGATTGCGAAGGCCCTGGTGCTTGCTGCCCCCCGACCCCCTTGCTGTGGCTCCACTGATTGGTCCGAACACGGCTTCAAGAGCGGGATGTTTAGAAAGCCTTGTGCGGCCCAGCCACAAGCCCAAAGATCCGAACATCACGGAAGGATCCGAGATCCGGGGGTGTCAGTGCCGAAGATCTAGGAGACACCCCGAGAGCTTCGCAGCCAAGGCTCGATGCTTCTCTGCCTCCAGCCGTGCGGCCCGACTCTTCAGGCCTCTGTCTTGGTTCATGCATGCTACGCCCTATGCCCTTAATCACGCTTCTACATGAGTCTTTTCTCGCTTTGGGTCTATCATGCAGAAGCTCCTGCTAACGTTCTTCGGTTGCAAAGATGTGCCTGCCAGATCTGTAGTTACATGCACGTGAACCGTGAAAGGTAGACATGACATTGAGGAAGCTATGGGCATTGATATGAAAGCGTAGCTGCTGCAATGATTCCAGCTTCCCTGCTATTCTGTGCTATTGCATGCTATTTATTGTTTTCCGTGTCACTCCCGAGGTTGTAGTGCACGTCCGTCAAATGTCAATGTGTGTAATGATTATGTATAGAAGTACACGTGTAGGCAGATGCAGGTGAAGATCTGTGCAAAGACCTCTTACATGTGTGAACTCTTGTACGTGCCACTTCTGGCTTGGCGTCCACTACGTGGTATGATGAGCATACACGATTGGTTATGGAGATAGATAGGTAACATACGAGTTGTCCATTGTGAATACTGCATGGATGCCCTTATGTATGTATGCATGTATGTACGTATGTAGGTAGGTAGGTAGGTAGGTATGTGTATACATATGTATATGGAGCACGGGGGACTATGGGCACGCACCCTGTTCTTGTTGGCGATGCGTCAATGCGTCTTCGTACGAATGCACAAGGTACAAATCGACAGCTTTTGCGATCAAGTGAGTACTCCATAGACTATTAGAGGCTCTTATGGTGTGCTCTTCTGTACCCGGTTTGGTTCGCGAGCCGGGGGGGAAGGTGGAGGAGCTTTGCTTTCGATGAGGTTGTTGGTCATTTAGCTAGTCTGAAGTTCAAACGACCAGAGAGACGGCCTTTCAAAACGGATTGGACTGCAGGAACGCACCTGTTGCCGATCTTCCCGACTCGAACTAAGGGAAAGCGGAGCAATTTTGTGGTGCCCTCCAATTTCTACTACTACCACTGTTACCGTTATTCTTTGTATGTTTTGGATATTAGTACATACTGCTTGCATCTTATGCTTGTCTTCATTGTTTGTATCGTTCTCATAACATTTAAGCATAATGACTGTTATTCTGTTCCGTTGTACTACATACAAATCGTTCATAAAGTTATTAATGTATATGCATTTGTATATGAACACATTATATATATATATATGGTAACCCCCCCCCATGAACTACCGACCCTCGTTTTGTATCGTAAATACCGTGTCAAAACAGCTTTTCCGGCAGGTCCGGATTCTGCATCTCTCAAAAACTACCGAAAACAAACTCAGATTTCAAGAGAACGTGTCAGTCAACTCATTCACGTTCGACGTGAGGTCCGGATCCTGTATCTCTCAAGGACTACTGAAATCAATCTCANTTTCAAGAGAACGTGTCAGTCAACTCATTCACGTTCGACGTGAGGTCCGGATCCTGTATCTCTCAAGGACTACTGAAATCAATCTCACATTTCAACAGGACATGTCAGTCAACTCATTGGGGTTCGACGTGAGCACGAAGTCAACGGCAGCACTGTACCCTCCCAATCCAAAACCAACTTTGCCTAGGGAAAACCAAAAAAACCAAAAAAAAAAACCATCTTTTGAGACACTATGCGGCCAAACTCCAAAAAGATGGTTTTTTTGGTTTTTCCTAGGAAAAAAATGGTTTTGGACAGGAAAACCAACTTTTTCCTTGGAAAAAGATGGTTTTGGGCAGAAAAACCAACTTTTTCCTAGGAAAAACCAAAAAACCAAAAAAAACATCTTTTGGGAAACTATGCGGCCAAACTCCAAAAATATGGTTTTTTTGGTTTTCCCTAGGAAAAAGTTGGTTCTTCTGCCCAAAACCATCTTTTTCCTAAGAAAAAGTTGGTTACCATCTTTTTCCAGGAAAAAGTTGGTTTTTCTGCCCAAAACCATCTTTTTCCTAGGAAAAAGTTGGTTTTTCTGCCCAAAACCATCTTTTTCCTAGGAAAAAATTGGTTTTTCTGTCCAAAACCAACTTTTTCCTAGGAAAAAATTGGTTTTTCTGTCCAAAACCAACTTTTTCCTAGGAAAAAGATGGTTTTGGGCAGAAAAACCAACTTTTTCCTAGGGAAAACCAAAAAAACCATCTTTTTGGAGTTTGGCCGCATAGTTTCCCAAAAAATTGTTTTTTTCGTTTTTCCTAGGAAAAAGTTGGTTTTTCTGCCCAAAACCATCTTTTTCCTAGGAAAAAGTTGGTTTTCCTGTCCAAAACTATCTTTTCCCAGGAAAAAGTTGGTTTTCCTGTCCAAAACCATCTTTTTCCTTAGGAAAAGTTGGTTTTCCAGTCCAAAACCATTTTTTTCCTAGGGAAAACCAAAAAACCATCTTTTTGGAGTTTGGCCGCATAGTGTCTCAAAAGATGGTTTTTTTGGTTTTTTTGGTTTTCCCTACGAAAAAGTTGGTTTTCCTTCCCAAAACCATTTTTTTCCTAGGAAAAAGTTGGTTTTTCACGCCAAAACCACCTTTTTCCTGAGAAAATTCTGTATTTCACTCCAAGACCAAGCTTTTCCAAGCAAAGAGTGTCTGCTTTTCATGTGTTGTTTGCGCGCGTTACGAATTAGTGCTGTCAATATAAGGTTCCAATGTCGTCACTATTGCGATTCGAGTCCGCTTAGCGTCAGTACTATACAATAGAGCGGGTAATAACCAGGACATTATTCGGATCAGTTTTGGGGTCAATAGAAAGCTAGTATCGCAACTTTAACACAGACCAGGACCCAGGATCAGGGTTCTCACAGCTACCACTACAATTTCTTCCAGCGGATTATGGTTGCAAGTTCAAAAAGGAAACATTGGGGTCAGATTATGGGTGGTATAAAGATTACTATAGATGACCTTGGGGCTGCTGTTAAGGCGAGTATTACGGCCACCTTTGACATAACTGCGAATGACAAGGATAGGGTTGGGGCTGATGTTGCTCGGANATGGGTGGTATAAAGATTACTATAGATGACCTTGGGGCTGCTGTTAAGGCGAGTATTACGGCCACCTTTGACATAACTGCGAATGACAAGGATAGGGTTGGGGCTGATGTTGCTCGGAACCCGGAGTCAACTAACTTTTCTCGTCATTATGCTGGTATCTAGCACACGTTTAACAGAAGGGTTAATATGTGCATACACACACATAAGTGTACTTACAGGTATACGGGCAAGTCTGGCAGCAAGTCCGACATGATCGATCATATAGCACAGTGAGAAGGGTATGCCATATACAATATAAATGTTGGTGTAAACAAACAAATGATCCCAAAAAACCTAGAGGCCATCATTTGGGCAACGCCAGAGCGAACACAGCAAGGATCGTGGTTCTGAGTGCAGTTCGTTTTGTGTAGTTTAATATTAGCATGAGTATGACGTCTATTGTTGATGTAACTGTTTGGGCAGTATTTGGCTTACTTGTATGAATATAATAGGAACTCGTATTGGGGATGCCATGACTTTAAACTTCGGGACTTCGGGGTCTAGAATAGAATGCTCATGTTGCGGATACCGCAGCTACATCTGGATTAACCTGTTGGTGAGGCCACTGGTCTGGGTTTCTGTTCAGGGAAGTATCCAGTACAGTACGAAGGCTACCAATGGGACCAGCTTATGGGTGATCTTAAGATCGGTCTTAAGTTTCCGAGAAGGCGCATTTTGAGTCAGATCCAATACTGGGGTGGTCAAGGGTACTATCGGAGGGGCCAATCAGGCTGATGTATTTATGTTATTGTCTTAACCTTCAGATCGAGGGTAGTAATATGGGGATGTAGAATGGGGTGATTAGTCGACATAGCATTTTGATCCATNATGTATTTATGTTATTGTCTTAACCTTCAGATCGAGGGTAGTAATATGGGGATGTAGAATGGGGTGATTAGTCGACATAGCATTTTGATCCATACGAACTAAGACGTTGATCTATACGGTATCTCTTTTGGGTGAAAAAGAACAGCATACTACTGTCACCATGGGGGCCAATGTAAGGTCTAACCGCAGGGTAGATAGGGATACTGTTGTTTAGGAACAGGAGTCAATCAAGGCCCCTGTCACTCATATGTATTGCTGGGGCTTTGATCTGAGACTACAGTGAAGGCTATTTTGGGGTTGCTACTCACGCCCATATTTATCTTCCGGTGTTCAGACAGAAACTTTCATCGTTTATCATCTCTCGGAGTATCTGCGTGAAGCGTCACAACGAATTGAACATGAAGCCGACTGCCGTCATACATATGCTCTCCCCTCGGAACTTCAAAATTGGATCATACACCAGAAGCCCACACGTAGGAGGATTGGCGACGGTATCGCGGCACCCTGCGGTAGTTCATGCGGGGGGGNGGGGGGGGGGGGGGGGTTAGCTATATATATATATATATGTATACGTATGTGTGTATGTAACTATGTAACTGTATGTATATTTGTGTATATGTATATGTATACGTATATGTGGGGTATGGACTCGGACTGCTAAGCTGGCGAAATATTTACAACCTTTGAGCGCAAAAGAAGCCCTCCAGAAAAGCGCACCTAAACCGTAGACCCTAAACCCTGGACCGCGACGAGCCACGGAAAAGAATCGCCAGAGCCGCTGCGGCGGGAAACTTCCTGAGGAATGCCGAAACAGCCTGGCTCTGACTTTGCGGGTCGTTTCAACGTTAGGGGTTCAGGGTTTAGAGTTTAGGGTTTAGTCGACTGTGTCGGAGCAAAGTGTTGGGAATAATATAGGGACCTTAATAATTAGAAAAGGGTTTTGGGGCCCGTTATACTATAAATTATAACAAGGAGCCCAACAAATTGTCTTCTTCTTCTTCTGAAGGACTGCGGGGCCCTGCGGAGCGCGCCCCAATTAAAATTGTATAGGTTTAGGCGGTTTAGGGTTTAGGGTAATTATCTAGGCCCCTGTAGTATCTCTGTCGCTCAGCTTGGGATACTTGGGATACCTTTTCCTCGGGACGGTGCATGCCAAGGAACCCGAAATTGTAGTTCAGGAAACCTGATTCCGCAACTTTGAAAACGTTTGTCCCCTCTCACCTGCACTTCTGACTTCTGATTTCTAAATCCTAAACCCCACCTGAAATGCCACATGCTGCTATTCTGTATACAGGGTGCTGATGTAACCTACTTCCAAGTTGGATTGTTGTAGTTTAATCCCACTCAACCCAAACAGTAAAAGCAAAGCACCCAAGAGCACAAAGGCAGTTCCCTAAACCGGAAACCTCACACCCCAGATAGCAGTCGAACACCGAAGTCCCAAATCCAAACCCGTGGAATCCTAATAATCCTACAGCCCTGCACCCCAAACCTTCAAACACTGCAGCAAACCTCTTGCCGCTCTTGCCTTACTGAGTCTTTCTCGAGTCCTTTCAAAGACGACACAAAAGCCGAGCTCAGGTAAACTGGCCTTGCTCTGGCCTTGTGCCAGCTGGTCTGCTGCCACGGAGGCCTTAAGCTTAGATCCCGAAGCTGTGACAACGATCATGAGTATTATCCTGCGGTTTACTGTTCATCTTCATTACTACCAGCTACCATCAAGGTTGATGTGAAGAGCACTACCATCATCGTGTCTGGGCTGCTACGTGCCCTGATCCTCTAAACAGATGCCCGTTCAGTTTTCCGGCCCTGCTGCTATAATAAAGTTCCATGATGTTGCTGCTGCATAGCCGAGGGATTACAAAACAAGCCCCCCCAACTCGAAACAGCCGAAAAATTAACTAGTTGTCGTCTCAGCCGCCAAGGGTGTACGATTTAAGGGAGGATGTGACGGCAGGATGATTCTAGGGTGAAAGCCCAAAAGTTGGAAACCTCATAGCCTCAATCCTTAAGAGTAATGTATAGGCCATCCCAGCACTATTTGGCCTTAATCCGGTTTCCAAGTTTGTGGAGTTTACTGTAAGCCCGCGGCTCTCTCACACCAGTCTGCATTTTCTGCCTCACGGTCACGGCAGGAGTGGCTTCACAGAATAGGTGGGTGAACTTGGGTCCTTTCACACAAGCCTCGACAGATCGCGATGTTGTGAAGACAAGTTTGGGTTTTTGGCGCAAGGGTCAGGTAACCCACAGATTGCCCAACAGTTTGAGACATCACCGACACCACCACCAGCACCACCACCACCGCCCATACCAACCAAGGACCACCGACCACGACCAACACCACTAGCACCACCAGCACCAGCCACTGCAACCATCGGCACAGAAACAAGGAAACAAGACTAACACGAATCAAGAAGAGGGAGAAGTTCCGAATGCCCTGCGCCGCTCTAACTCTAAATTCTGCAACACTTATCATGGCAGTACTCGACGTCACGCGTCGGGTCTGAGGCCAGATCGAGTCGCAGGTCTTGATGATTTGCCGACACATGCAAGCAGCAGAACCCTTCCAGAAGACTAGCTTGCTCAGCTGAGGCGGCCACGTAGATGATTGGCAGAAATGCCAAACGGGTCTTGTCCGTCATGGACTGATGTCGATAACGGGTAAGACGCCGGACCACTTGCAGTGCCAAGTCGTCGTCAGCAATAATGCGGATTTCTGATTTCCCCACTTTGATGTAGTGGTCATAGATGAGGATGTGGACCAATCCTAACGTGATGACTCCTTGTTTAATCCCTATTGGCCCTAAACCCTCTAACAGCTCAACCCTGACAAACCCCAATCCCTACAAGCTTAACCCTCATAAACCCTACAACCTAAATCCTTCGCCCTTGAGGCTTTAGGGCTTTCCAGGCTCCGAGTTGATAATGTAGAGGCCTTAACTAACAATTAAAATAGGGTCTTGGGGCCCATTATGCTAGAATTATAATAAGGAACCCCAAAATAGTATCGGAAATTATTTAATCCCCTATACCATAGAAGCATACTACAGATCCCTTTTTGACCTTTCAGGGAACCTGCAGCGCCCGTTAAAGGAACCCCACCCCCCAAAAACAAAACAAACAAAAAAAAGTAGGTAAACCACATTTAAGCCCCTGTTGACCCTTAAACCCTTATGGTACCCCTATAATACCCCCTTATAGATCCCCTTTAAGGAACCTTAAAATGGCCCCTATATCAGACTTTGCTGCGGGCATCCACGCCTTGGTGGCTTTCAGCTCAAGGTGGACATCGGCCAACTCTTTCTCTAAGTCCTGTGCGCTGAGTACGATTTAAGGGATGGGGTATAGGGTGTAGGGTGTAAAGTTTAGGGTAGAGGGTTTAGGGTATCTGGCTTTAGAGTTTAGGGTATAGGATGGTATAGGGTTTTGAGGATTTAGGGTTGAGTGTTGAAATTTCGAAATTTTGGAGGGATTGGCCAAGGTGTGCATCTGGCTTTGTAGGGCTGTTGTAAGACCCTTCGTAAGTCTTCATAAAAGCTCTCAGTGGGATTTGTAATGCTTGCTGTAAAGCGTTCCGCAGGAAGTTCCAAGATGGCTTTCTAAGGTTTCTTGAATCGAGGGCTTGCCAGAAAATATCCTAGGGGAACTGAAGATTAGCCTTTGAGATTATACAGGGGCTATAGTACCCCCCCCCCCCCAAAAGGTTAAGGGTAATCTACTCTACTACTAGGAAGGTGTTAAAAGGGCTTTGTAAGACTGGTTGGAGCCTTTCGGCGTTGAAACTTAAGGGTCTGGGTTTAGGGTGTAGGGTCAAGGGTATAGGGTTGCGGTTTGGGGTTTTAGGGTTTCGGGTTTAGGTTTAGCTCCAGGCAACCCATAGCCTGATATTCAAAGCCTATAGTGACACTACAATGCAATGGGGCCTTGGTTAGCGCGAAACGCATCACTGATTTCAATCATTTCAACATCCTGGTTGCATATGAGACCACGAACAAGTGGGGGTTCGATGACCAGACTTCGGCCTCAGTAGAGGGACCTTGGACGCTGAGTACTCGTGAGCCTTTCAGTAGATGATTGAAGGTTAAAGGATCCCCCCCTAATCTCTCAACCCGAAACCCGACGCCCCAAAACCGGGACCTTGATAATCAGAATACGGTTTTGGGTGGTACATTTTCGTACGAAAGAAGCGTGGTACTGATTACTCCGGCACATTTATGGAGCCTGGAACTGTGTTGAAGAGGAATTGAGTAGGGTTGGGGCATTAACTCAAGGTTTCAACCCCTTTGACTTGGGTTGCCCAAAACCCTGAAACTTTCGACCAGGTTAGACCCTGTACTTGAAGGTTCATGGGTAGTTATAAGTGGAGTTATAAATTATTATAGGTAGGGTATCCATGATCATAACCCATGTCATGGGACTTATAACCCCATGCTCAGGTGCCCATGAACCTCCAAGTATTGCAGCCTGCGCCCCAATCCTCAGCCTTTCAATGCCAAGCCCTGCGGTTGCGGGTGATGGTGTGAACCTTGCCCTGATATTGAACCCTACAAAACGGCCCTTACAGAACGCTTCTAGTATCAGCTTTGGCAACCCTCGACAGCAATCCTTAGAATAGTAGCCCGAGCAACATGCGTTCAGAATACAGAAGCTTTATCGATAGCACCAGACAGCGAAACATCGGACAAAGATGAACAACCCTAAACCCAAAATCCTAAATAGTGCAGGGATGGCCAATTATTTATCTTCAGGGCACAGGGATAATGATGTTCCAACTCTCTGGCGTCTACCATAAAATGACCCTCCAAAGAGAGACCTAATGTGGAGAACTGCCCAAATGCTCCCACACCCTTGAGATTCAAAACCGGGGATGTCCTGCATGTCCTTCTGCAGCGACTCTACCTGAAAATCTTCGAACAGCCGCGAGTTTTTTCTTGTGCGAGGGTCGCTCTAAATTGAGGTCCTTGTGGGGCGGGGGGGTCCCAAAAAAGCATATCACTTTGACTACGAGGATCCCA
Organism: Symbiodinium sp. clade A Y106; assembly: GCA_003297005.1. Taxonomy (NCBI): domain Eukaryota; class Dinophyceae; order Suessiales; family Symbiodiniaceae; genus Symbiodinium; species Symbiodinium sp. clade A. Next base: position 109,738 of record BGNK01000263.1, on the reverse strand, counting down.
ACAGCGACCCACATGCTGAGAGACAGCTGTAAGAGCTTGGATTGCTTGGAGGTTCATGGGTAGATATAAGTGGGGTTATAAGTAGGGTAACTATACTTATAACCCATATTAGGGGACTTATAGCTCCATTTATAACTTATAACTACCCATGAACCTCCAAGTGAGAGCTTGCAAGCACATTGAATCGTAGCAGACAGAGATGCTCTTGGCAACTGCGGCCTTTTTCATTGCCAGGTTGCGCTCAACATCGTTCGCTCAGTTTTACAACTGACTCTATCTGTGGAATCTGTCTTGGATGATGGAAGATAAGAGAACACGGACATGTTGAAGCAGGTGCAATGTAATTGAGAAGCATCGGCTCGCAATGGCTCACATGCTCTCACTGTATAGGCTCATGCAGGGGATACCGGCAGCTGTACAATCGTTTTTCTGGCCGCGACCTGCCCTCGCCCTTGCGAGGACACTGGAGTCCCCTGCAATGCCGCAGCGACTTCAACATACGGTGAGGGTTAAGCTGCATCCCAAACCCCCAACTATCAAACACCCTGAAACCCCTAACCTTTGACTCAGCAGCCCTTTCCACCAAGAAGGTGCAAGCATGTGAGAGAAGGGTCCAGAACCAGGAAGTCCCCGACCAAAGAAAAGAGCAGACAGACACCGAGCACAGCAATGGAGATGATGGCAAACACAGGACGTCTAGACCATTCCGCCTTTCGCTGCTGCGCGTCTTCTTTCTGCGAGGGCAACAGCAAAAGCGTCCCTATGCCAAGAACCTTGATGACGTAGGACAACAAGAATGAGGAAGCCACTGTCCACCGAAAGGCCTGCGTGTCCTCTACGTAATTCGCACTCGAAAACAGGTCGGGTGTGAAGAACGAAAAGATCTCATTCGAAAACATGACGGACATGGGTTGTCCCACGGCTTTGACTGTCGCCACCATGCCGAACACAAGAGCAGAGTTGTCTCCGTCCGCAAACTCGTTCACCATGAAGAGGTAGATCAGGTCTGCCATCGCCTCGGGAACGTACGAAGTGATCGGTTCGCCAAGGTAGAAATACTGATTCCGCACGATATCGAAAATCGTCAGAAACTGCGGAGCCATGTCAAGGACGACGGGGAGAATGATGCTAGCAAAGACAGTCTTGCGCCAGCTGACGTTCAGAAGATACCTCTGAGTGAGCCAGCTTCCCACCACCGCAAGGATCATGCCCAAGAAATTGCCTCAGTTGCGCAGTATCCTCGAGGAACCAAAGGCTACATTTTGGGATTATATAGGGGTTACATGGGTCATGGGGTTACGATACCCCAAAAAGGTTAAAGGTTACCTGCCAGCTCTACTACTAAGTTGCTGAGTTCCCTCTGCATGTCTTTGGTCCCAGCCCACTCAAGGCCCACCCAGGTTCCAGCACTTGTGAAGATTGAGAAGACGGCCGTGTTGGCCAAGATGTAGAGCGCAAAGGAGCAAAACGCCTTGCTTTCAAAGACGCGCCAGGAAGATCGGCAGTATGCCCGAATTGATGCTCGTGATGCAGGTCCTTCGCGGACGCAGAAAAGGCCTGAGATTCCCACCACTCCTGAAACCAATGCAAAAATTACAAGAAACTGCCTGTAGCTCAGCTGGTCATTCTGGTTGAAGCTTCCTGTGAACTCGCGGCCATTGAAGCCGAAGGCAGCAAGAAAGACTGAAGAAATGCTTCCGGCACACATGACTATCTGCAGCCTGGCCTGCGTTCGGCCGCGGATTTCCTCAGGCTCGGCTTTAGCATACTCTACTACGAGCCCTTGAGCTGCGGCAGTGGCTGCCACACAGCCCAGATTAGCCATGCAAAGGCAAACCATCAAGGGACCGTAGGAATCCGGAGCTTCCGGGTTGCAAGGGGCTTCCTTGTCCAGGTACCGACCATTCACGAAGCAGAAGTAAGGATCCGGAAGGCCAAGGACAATTAGAACAACGAAGCTTGCCGATGCCAGCAGAAAGCCTCCTCCCATGTAAGGACGGCGTCGGACGCCAAAGATTGGCCGAGAATCGCTGAGGATGCCGAAAGCCAGTGTGCAGGCACTGGGCATTAGGACGAGGTTCGTGGCACTTTTCATGACGTTGCTTGGCACGTTGAGGTATCCTTCCAGCACGTTGAAGAAAATAGCATCTACACCAGCGCGAAGGAATCCCATTCCAAAAAAATGCAAGGCGATGCCGCAGTTTCTGAAGTCCCGGAAAGAAAATTGCAGCCGGCCATCCGCCTCTTTGTGGATGGATGGCCCCATCTCCACATCACCGGACCGATCTCCGGACACCATGCTGGTTTTCGACACATTGACATTACTTTGTGCTGCCGAGCACTCGGGCGCAACGGAGACTTCCGTCATCATGCTTTGGAGCCAACGCAAGCACGAAAAACAGCTGTACGCCACCGCACTGTACACCCGGCCTGAGCCAATCTCGGCTGAAGGATTGAAGGAACCTGCTGCGTACTATCGAGGCCTTCAGAATTGGAATACAGCTTTGGGAAATATTGTTGTATCTGCACTTATAAGGCCTACAACTACAGGATACTATGATTACATTCCGGCCCCTATACTATCGGCACGGTGCCCTTGTACACCTGCCGATTCTACTATATGACTCTGGAAGGAAGCGTGAGGAATACTGTTACAATTCAGTCGGACCGTAACCCAAAAGCCTAAACCCTAAACCCTCAATCCCATGTAAGCCCTAAACCCTACAAATCTTAAACCCTAAACCCGATTCGGACCTTGATTTTCCATGTGCCAGACTTGAAGGCCTGCCTGTAGGCGCACGGGCCATCCCTAGAGCAGACCTGTACAACCCTAGAAAACGAATACCCCTTTCCCCCTAAACCCGAAAAGCAGGAAACCCCAAACCCAAAACTAAAACGCGAAATTCTAAGACCCTAAACTATTTTGATCCCCTCTTCTTACAGTAGAAGCCAGAAAGTTGGAACATCGATATCCTCATGCCCTTAAGGTAAAGTATAAGGGATCCTAGCACTAATCCTCCTAAATCCATGTTCCAACTTTCTGCGGTTCACTATAAACTATTTTGATCCCCTCTTCTTATCCCCAAGCAGAAGGAAACCGAGTACTGCACGAGCTCTCGTTGACGGTTGGCCTGCGATGGGATGTGGGGCGCGGAGGAAACACCCCTAGGCCCTCAGGATTTTGCCTTGGGCTCGTGCCACGGTTTAGGGTTTAGGGTTAGGGATTTTGATTTTATGGTGTCTATTTCGTTGCCTTTTTTGCATGTTCCTCTTCGGTTTTACGGTTTAATATGGAGGAAGCTTTTCTCTAGGGCACCTATGATTGTTGTGTAGGCCATTGTACAGATCCGAGGACTTACCAAGTAGGCTATAAGCAAGAGTACAAGACCCAAACTAGGGCCCACTTTTAACTGTTCCTTCTTTTTGTTACTGTTTATCTTTCTACCATAACATGCCGAAACCCTCGTCGAACTGTTATAGCTCTTATGACACCCTGAACGCTAAACCCCTAAACCCTAAAAGCCAAAAGCCTCTGAACCCTTTCTGAGCTCCGCAGTCGACAATGGTGCCCTGGGCTTAATGCAGGGGCGATGTTACTTGGAATAGGGCTTAGGCGGATGCTATGGGATATCAATAATAATAATAGTAATAATAATGGCAATAATAATAACAATAATAATAATAGTAGTAATAATAACAAGAATAATAATAACAATAATAATAATAGTAATGATAACAATAATAACAACAAACAATAATAATAAAAATAGGGAGCCCCTAAGGGCTCTTGGCGGAATGGTATCAAGTAGTTTTACTGATTATTCCGACCCTTCTATTCATGCGTTTCTTTCGACACTGCTCCCTGATTGAGTTAGGGTTTAGGGTTTAGGGTTCTATTCCGACCCTTCTATTCATGCGTTTCTTTCGACACTGCTCCCTGATTGAGGACACAAGGTTATGCAACTATACAGGCCGACAGACAGACAGGCATCCGGCTGCGTAGAGGCTACATGCGTGCCAAGGTTCAAGGATGCTTGACAGAGCGGACACGCACACGGACACACATCTACGGACGCATGCCCACATGCATGTCCTTACACTTGCGTCTTCACTTGTTTTCGGGTCTCACATGCAGTTGTGCATGCATGCATGCGTGCATGGGTGTACGTGCACACCTATACATGTGTCCAACATGATGTGCTTCTGAAAAGATACGCAGGCCCCACTAAAATATTATCGAAGACCTAACAACATCGACAATGGCAACAGTCATTGTTGAATCCGTAGTATTACTACAGCCTATAAAATAACAGCCAGAGCATCAACACCGTGAGATGGACCTCGGGTTGAGTGAGCCTTAAACCCAAAAAATTGGGCTTGATAGTATGTATCTGGGTCGGCCCAACCCTAAACCCTAAACCCCTAAACTTAGTGTTTCGGCTTCAAGGTCTTCGTATTCCAGGGTTCAGGGTCTCATACAAGCTTGCATTCAGAGAACCCTAAGGATCAGTATTGCCACTTTTTCGGTCCGTTCGATTCGTGGAGGGTCTTAAGTTTAGTGGTTCGGCCCATTGAGGCAATGGTTAATTTAGGAACCCTAATGACTCGAATAAAGGTTTTGGGGTATCTCGTAGTGCAATCACACAAGGACTATACTCTCATACTCTTACTGATTTTCCGGCCCCCGTATAAACTCACCGTCTGCCACGATCCGAACACAACCCCGCCACCTCGCCGTAGCGCTCGCACAAAGCCCCTCCTGCTTCATCGTAGGCCTCATGACGAAGAGTTTGTACATAGGGTTTAAGGTTCAGGGATCCAACCCTAACTTGATGCCCCAAGGATTTGGGGTTCCCAAACAACGATGCATGTGTAATGGCGGGATGTTGTGAGATAGCTACAAGTATGACTAGGTAGTAGCTCCCTGTATGGTAGCTATATCCGTGCCTGTATAAACTCGCATAGGTAGTATCTACGTATTTCCACGTCTCGCCAGTATTTGGCGTAGCAATGCAAGGTACGTATCCTTCAGAATCGAAAGCTAAACCACAATCCAACTGAGGCGCGCGAATTGTAAGTAGGGTTCTCAAGGGCTAGGGCAGTTGGGTTTATTTTGAGCTGTAGTATTCAAGGGACCTTGGGGGTTAACCCTGTTTGTTGGCGGAGCATGTAGGCATGAACAGTTGTTCGAAGAAGCACATGGATCCTTGGTAGTTGAGGCTATCAAGTTCGATGGCTACAGCTGGCAAATCTCTGCACCCGAAAACTTCCTAAGTCCTCACCCCTAAATCCAAAAGCCGTTACTCACTCCTACTCCTACTCCTAGTCCGACTGAACAGCAGGACGCAAGACAGAACTTGTAATTTGCATTGGTGGCTCCAGCAGTTTGCGCTGCGGATATATAACTGGTGCTGCCTGCTTGCAACCCGCATAGTCTGCGGCCCTAAGTGAGGGATGAAGGCAAGTCAAAAGTGTCTTCGGCAAACGGGCAGGTCTTTCTGAACGGTCCTCCATGAAAGATGATTTCGTTTGTAAGAGCTGGCTTCATTTGCCCGAATCTCAACCACATGCCCAAGAAGCTTCTCCACCTTGGATGAAACTACTAGTACTGGTATTAGTACTAGTACTACTAGTACTACTAGTACTACTACTACTACTACTACTACTACTACTACTACTACTACTACTAGTACTACTACTACGGTATCCCCCCCTGGTGCGACGCCGGTCGCTCAGTTCGTGGATGTTGAACATGTTCAATGAGAGCTGTCGCGGTCCAAGATGCGGCGTAGCAAAAACAAGGATCGTCCACACCGCTGCAGCAATTGTCAGCAGGTGGGACATAGAAAAGCCAGCTCGCAGTGTCCTTTCTATGATGGACCGACGACCGATAAGCCCCAGAACTGAGGTTTTCATGAAGTTTTCTTTTTAGGTTTTGGACATGGATGCTCTCTTTTCTTAAACGCACTAGACCATGGACGTCATTAGGTTTGGACATGGATGCTCTCTTTTCTTAAACGCACTAGATCATGGACGTCATTAGGTTTTGGACATGGATGCTCTCTTTTCTGAAACGCACTAGATCATGGACATCATTAGGTTTTGGACATGGATGCTCTCTTTTCTGAAACGCACTAGACCATGGAC
>BGNK01000263.1:79826-103048 GCA_003297005.1 Symbiodinium sp. clade A Y106 | reverse complement strand
AGCTGCAGAAGTTGCCGATGCTCACTTGCCTTAACTGTCACAGATGCAGGGGCTGAGGCTCCCTATCTGTGACAGCTGCATAAGTTCCCGAGGCTCATTTGCGTCAACTGTCACAACCGTTGAAGTTGCAGAGGCTCAAGCCCCAAAACTGCGACAGCAACTGGAGTTGCGGATTCGACGGGGAAGAAACTGCGTTTGGTGTCCACCAGCCTATCATGCTTTTGTGACATTTATGGCACGAACACGCAGGTGCTGCCAAGAAGGTTTAAACACTCCCAAAACCTGAAGCGCAACATCTTCTAAACATCAAAATCAAAGATGCCGGCTGTACATGGGAGAGGCTCGCCAACACCCTTAAAGCCCAGACCTCACCGTAGGAGGGTTTGTCTTTGAAGTGGTGCGTGGTGTTCGAGAAGCTGCCTGTACGTCATCATGCCACCCCCNGTAGCAGTAGCAGTAGCAGGAGCAGGAGCAGGAGCAGGAGCAGGAGCAGGAGCAGGAGCAGGAGCAGGAGCAGGAGCAGGAGCAGGAGCAGGAGCAGCAGCAGCAGCAGCAGCAGTAGCAGCAGTAGTTGTCGTCGTAGTATTAGTAGCAGCGCTCTTGGTGTAGTGGTATTTGCATTCGTGGTAGTGTTAGCACTGTGACTCACAGTATAGTAGTGACCGCAACATCAACGTCAGTATGACAATAGTCGCCGCATTCGGACATTTGGTATCAGCGACAACGGTTGTAATTAGTAGCGTTGGGAAGGTTATAGTTATAGCTGGCATTTTGTTACGCATCATAGCAACACTCGGAAGCAGGATATACGTACGTGTCATGACATGGCATGATGAGATGACCGTAGTGTTGCTGGATGGTCATTGTTGACTTTGCTGTGACAGCTTTGACATGCTTTGACTGCTGATGAGATTGGGCAAACGTGTTTCTTCGTGCTGGCGTTGCCTTTTCCTTGTTATGCTGATGATGACTAGTCTTCTGATGGTGATGATGATCATCATCATCACCATCATCTTCTCGGAACCCCAACTACCACTGAAAGTGACAGAATCACAATTATCGTGTGTGTAGATGCACACATCAGTATGATATGGCTTGAGCACAGTACATAGCAATATGTAACACAGTCGCTGTACATACAAGTGGATACATACAAACAGAAAGAGGACTGTGGGCATCAACTGGTTATGTGATGTAATCATGTTATGTCAAGCTCTAAACCAATCTGCTACGCAAGAGTATGCATGCACATAGAGTAGTGAGATGTAGACAAGATGAAGTTGTACGTGCATGTGCAAAGACTCACGGTACTTGCGGGGTGCTGCAGCATATATATATATACATATGTATAACGCCCCTCATTTTTGTAGTGGGGCGTGCTTGGGGCAGATCGAGCCACCTCGGGCTGGAGAAGCGTTGGAGTGCTACCATGCGAGGGAATTTGGTGTGCTTTGTATTCCCCAAGGAGGCCCTTTTTCTAGGGGAGTGGTGGGGGTTCACGGTAGGCCGGTAGGCTGCGCCAGCCGAGTCGAAAGCAGGTGCCAAGAACCGTGGCGGGAAAGCTGACGGCCGTCACCACCATGCTCTTTGGCTTTAGGGGAAGGAGTGCCGAGCGCCGCGTTGGAGTCCGAGGAAGGTGGTTTCAGTGGTTTGTCTTCTGGTGCGGATCCTGGTATCACAGCATTTGCGGCACCGGATGTGGAAAAGACCACTCGTGGAGGATGGATCCGGTGTCCGCTCGGTGAACGAACAGACGCCGAGTTCCTGTTACTTTTGTTTTTCCAGAAGCATTGAGATTTCAATTTGGCTCCGTACTCCCAAGCCAGAAAGCCCAAGGCCCTCTCCCAATAGCCCTAAAGCCTTAGATCCGAGACCCTAATCCCCCCAAAGCCTTTTGTAAGCCCTATGGCAACCCTCGTGGTAAGCCTTCACCAACCTAAATGAAAACTACAGTAATGCCTCAAAAGCAAGCCGAGGTTTCTTGGAACGATTATCATGGCGGCCACTCGTCGGAGTTTTAGGGTTTAGGGGCGTTTGGGGGTCAGGGGTTTCGGGTTCAGGGTTTAGGGCTTGGGGGTGTAGGGCTTGAGAGGCGGGGTTTTTGGGGGTCTAGGGCTGAGGGTTAAGGGGTTTAGAGGTTAGGATTCAGTTAGGAGGGCCTCTTCCTGAATAAGAAACCTTGGGCATTTATTAAGGTTCCTGACATGAATCCTACTATTTTGGGGGTTATAGGCCCAGGGCTCTTCGTCTAGGGTTGAGTTGAACAGGAGTTTAGGCTGCTAAGAGTCCTTAGCAAAAGGAGCCTGGGACTTGCATGTCCCTTCGTCTCCAAAGAAGTTTCGCTCGCGACCTCAAAGGGCGATGTAGACGCAGTCTTTCTGGCTCGGCGGCAGAGTTCCGGGATACACCTCTACCCTCAATGGTCGAAAATCCTTCAAATCTTCAACCATACTATCCGAACTTTCAGCCGCAAACTCTAGACATCAAACCCAAAGCCTCTGGGGACTGTGAATCTTGAGCCGACCCTGCTCTGCCGGTCTCAGTAGGCTTCGGGCCTCCGCTCGCAGCTTTGTGAAGTCGGCGACCATCCGCGGACTCTTGCTGCCACTGCTGCTACTGCTTTCACTGCGACTGCTACTGCTACTGCTGCTGCGACTGGTACTGCAACTGGGACCGCGACTGCTACTGCTGCTGCTACTGCTACTCCTACTCTTACTGCTAGTGCTGCGGCTACCACTACTACCACTACTGCTCCTGCTGCTGCTACTACTACTACCACTACTAACACTACTGCTAGTACTTAAAGTCATACTTCTGCAACTGGTGTTCAACTTTTGTATGGTGTTATTTCTCGTTCTTATGATGACTCATCCTAAGAACAGGCCCTCAACCCAAACCGAGGTGTGCATTGCTGTGATCACAAATTCCTTCACAATACAGCGCCCTGGCTGGCAAGGCACTATAGGGGCCTAAATTTTTACCTATACTATTTAGGGGGTTTCTTATTATTATAATGGGCCCCAAAACCCTACTCCAATTTTAAAGGCCCCTATGTTAGAGGAATCAAAGCGCTCCGGAAAGCGCTTGAGGCCCAAGGAAAGCCTGTGAGATCTTCCTTGCCGACTGTTGTAGCAGCCTAAGGGTCTGTGCGCTTCAAATTAAACCCTAAACCCTAAACCCTAAGAGAAACCCTAAACCCTAAACCCTAAGAGAAACCCTAAGCCCTAAACCCTAAACCCTAACAAAATAACCCTAAGAGAAGAAAGCCCATGAGGCCGTAACTCAAAGCCCCTGCACGCCCAAGCGCGAACACTCAACCACGCATCTGACGTTACGTCTCCTTCCAGAGGAGGTCATAAAAGCTTACATGTCTTAGTTGTTTTAGCTAGCGCATGGGTTACTGTCGTGCGTTTTGGTCCACTTTGTCACCGTCATCATGATCATCGTCATCATTGTCATCATCATCGTCATCCTCGTCATCATCGCGGCATGGTCATCGTTGACGTTCCGGTACTCACATCATCCCCACATGCGGTTAGACCCTCAACACAACAATAACTACACAGTACCCCAGCAAAAAAAACGACCCCAAACATAAATTCGGCCCCCGCCGAAAACACCTAGTTCTAAGCCTAAAACCGCCAAAACTTTCCCCGACAAAAAGCCATGCGGCGGGTTGTTTTAGTTGTTGTTGTGGTGTTACTCGATGCTCTTAGCATGTTTGATTGTGTAGCTTGTTGTTTAACGAGGCTGCACACTTGTATAAATCCTTACATGAGACGGAAATTGTTTGTTGATGTTCCCCCTGTTTCCACTGCTGGGGCTACTACTGATGGGATGGCTGGTTGGAACATTAGTCTTGTGCTACCGTTTATATCGCTCTAGTAAATTGTCGTAGTTTTGTGGATTCAGTCTTTCACTTGCTCCGTGTGAGCACGACTGAATGTATGTATGCATGCATGCGTGCATGTATGTATGTGCATGTCTGCATGTATGCATGTAACTATCTATCTATACATGTCTCACCGTTCAGCACCTGGCAATTGTAAATGACTGGATGTCATTGTGCAGCCTCGCTTGTCATTACCTCGGTGCCAACATCCGTGTACAGGTGCTGACGGATTTCGCGACCTGTAAGTACATACTTGCATGTAGTGTTCAGTTACAGATATGTATATCAGCTTGAGTTGAAAAGCTTTGTAAACCGACCGTTAATACCAGTGGTGCATCTGCATCAAGCGGTATATGTTGCTGGGTATACTGGTATACACTAGCAATGCGACCAAGCAAGCAAGCAGATGCCTGCGAAAACTACTACATGCAATGATGATCAGCTTGCACGACTATATAAAGGGCGATGTATTGCCAACTCCTTTCTATTGTTCACCATTCATCCACGCATGTGTTTTTTCCACTCGCGTGAGTTGGCCGTGTGTTGCACCATTTCTGCGCTTTACGGCTGCCTTGCCCTTAATCTACTGAGTACGGCTTCTCCACGCTGTCGCTTGGTGGCCACATGTACTCACAAATTATCTTGGTACAACATGTGCTATACTACCAGTACCGTTACCACTACTACGACCACGACCATCACCACCGCTGACACCACCACCACCACCAACACCACCACCACGACTACTACGACTACTACGACCACCACCAATACCACCACCACGACTACTACGACTACTATGACGACGAGGACGACGACGACGACTGTGACGACCACCACTACCACTGCTACACAGCCCGCGGCCCATGAAGCCACATGGATGCTCGACCACTGAACAACGCAGCGAAGTCGGACACCCCAGGTACCAACGGGAGCTCTACCTGGCGCGGATGCGAAGGCTTCAGCAGAGAGCCGAGGTGCCGTGGAACTAGTTTTTTCCACAAAGGGTTGATAGGGTATGGGGAAAGGGAGCAACGACAGGGTTTTGGGTGCATCGGAGAAGGTTGTAAGGGTGGGGATCGGGGCTGTTTGTGCAAATGCTGTTGACGTCTTCCATGGAACTTCGGATCGTGTGGACCTAGACCTAGATTTTGGAAAGGCCTGACTTTTCCATCGTGGTGTTGGGTCATTGCAGGCTGTTTTTTGTAGTGGGAGCTGGAGACAGATAGGGCCTGATCGCAGGCATCGATTGCAGTAGCCAGGACACTCGCGAGAGACAGAGAGAGAGAGAGAGAGAGAGCGAGAAAGACAAAGACCCCGAAAGAGGAAGGAGGCAGAAACATACGGATGGTCTTGATCAGAGGCAACAGATAGGATGTCAGCTAAGACAATGACAAGTGCTTTTACGTGCACTACGAACCTGCCAAAAACAAGAATGTGTTGATTGAAAGGATTGAAGGTCCACGTGTTATGCCAAATCGAGATTATCCGTATCATCAGGTCAGGGTAGCAGGATTCTCCTGAAGTCCCTCTCGATTGTGCATTCTTTACGAAGCCACAGTTCAAGACTGCTAGGCTAGCCCTTACATCTTTGCTGCTCTCCCACAGGGGAGCTGCTTGGCAAGGAGACGGGAATGAACCAGCCTAATCACATTGATCTAATACCCTCGTAATGCAGGTTGACGAAATCCCTCCATGTTCGTCAGGAGCATGGCCACACGAACCTCTCCCCGCTCACGCCACAGAGAGCCCGCTTTTACAGCAAGGACACAGGTTGTTTCCGTGGTCGCGGTGTCAGGCGTCGACTTGGTAAGAGCCCATTCTTTGCCGTACAAGCCAAAGTGGCTTGGACAAGACAGCAACATGAAGTCAGGCACTGGAATACATACATGTGTGTGCATATACATACATATATGTAAGTCATATATATATATATATAACACGCATATATACATACATGCAGCACCTTAAACAAGAGTGAACACTAGTTTATTCATGGCTATGACTACTGATCCTGAATCCTAAACCTTAGGACGTAAGCTTCAGACCGCAAAACAAACTACTGAGAGCCCCACCTAAACCCCACACCGAGGAAGAACCACACCTGTCTCCCTCTGTTGTGATTTATATGTCGTTATAAACTATATCATACTATATCGTACTAGTTATAATACATACAGTATAAGATATAGTAAAGATTAAGAAAACGAAAATGCATTTGCTGCATTAGTTGGTGCTCGTGATCTATTTGGTGTATATGAGGATAATGATGAAGATTATACTTGGTCATATTATATGATACTTAACCCTAAACCCTAAACCCTCTACTATGTTATACTTCATTATAGCATGAGATCCCTTGGAAGGAGCCGAGTAGCCTGGCAAGCAGCTCCTCCCGCAGGCTTCAGCTCCCAGAGCTCTGAGAAAGCGTTTGGGGCCTACTTAGGATTTAGGGTTCTGGGGGTTTAGGGTTTAGGGTTCAGTTTGGGGTTCAGTTTAGGGTTTACGGATTTAGGGGTTTAGGGGTTCAGGGGGGTTTAGGGGTTTAGGGGTTTAGGGGTTTAGGAGGGTTTAGGAGGGTTTAGGGGTCTGGGGTTTAGGCAGAACTGGGGGCCTGTTCAACCTGAAAGTGTAGGGTTTTAGGGTTTAGGGTTTAGGGGTTAGGGGTTTAGGGGTTTAGGGTTTAGGGTTTAGGGGTTTAGGGTTTTAGGGTTTAGGGTTTAGGGGTTTAGGGGTTTAGGGTTTAGGGTTTACGGGTTTAGGGCTAGGATTTCACCATTCCGAGATGCCCTCGAGAAGGTTGAGGGTCCTGTTTGGTTTCTTGATGGTCTGGACATGCTGAAAGGTGCACAGCTTTTCGAGTACAACCCGAGCCTAGAAATTTGAGGATCTTTTTCGCGCTTGATGTGCAGGGATGTGTCGAAGGTTTTCGGTTGTGCTGGTGTCCAACCGGGGTTCCCAAACCGGAGTAATTCATTCACATAGCATTCCGTCTACGAAGGGCGCCGAAGTGAAGATGGTAGTGTTGAATCTCCTCATGCCCGAGTTCAGTGAGGCCTTCATGCTTTCGGCAGGGATCATGGCACCGCCTAGCGGCCTAGCAGCTTGGCACGAGAACCTACACTGTAACTCCCAAATACAAGAGCCAGACCTTAAAGCCCAAGTGAATCCAAGTCCAAGCGCGTGTGGTTCCTGTGGCAGGCGGCTGACGCGACCCATAACGGGTGAAGTCGTGAGGCTCGCCATCGGAAGGTTTAGGGGACTGGCGATTTCGCTGACCGGCAGCTTGTACTAAAACTAAAGCAGCAGCAACAACCGCAGCAATAGCAGCTGTTCTGCTACTGCTGCTGCATCAAAGCTACGCCAGTACTGCTGCTGTTGCTGCCGCTGATACATATATCTATGTATACAGATAGCAATTGCAGGGCTCCGCCCAGCGACCGCTTTGTCGGCGGCGAGTTCGAGGAGGATGACGACGAGGTGGCAGCAGTTCAGAGTTTGCAATAGGGGCCTACAGGTGGGATTCTATAGGCCTACAGGCTGTATTCTAAGCCCCGCAGGTGTAGAGCAGATGAAGTGACGCCCGAGCCAAACGATATTAGGGTCCCCTATTTGCGGAAACTCCCATTTGCCTCCGATCATCAAGAACTTTTCGTCAGAGGCCTAGGGAGGAGCCTCGTCGTAGTGCTTAATATAGGGGCCTAAATAATTACCTATACAATTTTTGGGGGCTCCTTGTTGTTTTCATTCTAGTATGATATACCCCAAAACCCTATTCTGATTATCAAGGCCCCTATATGAGGTGAGCGCTTAAATTCGTAAAATCCTTAGCATCCTTGACCCTTAAGCCCCAAAGGGCCCTAAACCCTAAGACCCAGCGTGAGTGTTGAAACCACCGTTTGCGAAGTCCCAAGCCCTTTTCTCTGCCAGCCCATAACCCGAAACCCTAAAACCCTAAAGCCTCAAACCCTGAAGCCTTAAAACCTTAAACCTAAACTCTGAAACATCAAAGCCCTCATCCCTGATCCCCGAACCTGTCATTGCGAGGATCCAGCTGAGAATGACGACATTGCGAGCTTTGCCGGAGGCTCAGAGGTTTCGGACGGCAGTTTCAGGACAGCGGTTGTAACGTGCTCAGTTTAGGGTTTGGGGGTTTAAGGGTTTAGCGTCGAGGGTTTAGGGTTTAGTGTCTGCTGCTGTTGCTGTTGTTGTCGTTGTTGCTGCTGCTGTTATCTCACCAATCTTGTTGCTGCGATATTATTGCCGTTAACTGTCGTTCTTAGATCATATTGCTCCATGTGCTTGTAAACTCATAACCCGGTGCAAGAATCAATGCCAAAGCAAGTTAAAACCCTTCCGACTCTATGGCTCTATGTTCAATGATATATTATAGACTATATATTATGTTTTACATCTTATGTATTACATATTACATATTCTATGTTATACATTCTACATTATATGATTATATATTATATATTCTATGTGGTATATATTTGATACCAAAGGTCAAGGAGCTCGAAGAGATGACGGAGGCACTTCTCCTCACCTTCGAGGCGTTGTGGAGGGACGGGTATGTTTGTGCGTTTGTGTGCGTATAAGTGTGTGGTTAGGGTTTAGGGCTTAGGGTTGGCGTGTGCGTGTGTGCATGAGTGCTTACATGCTTGCATGCCTACATCTATGCAGACAGACAGGCTCAGACGTACTTGGATTGTCTGTTCATGCATATACAGATACATATGCACATATGTCTACACATGTGCACACTGAGAAACACCGAGTTAGGTGCGTAGCACCAGAACCAGTCAATGCCGAGCGAGACAGAGCGAGAGAAGAAGAGAGCCTGCTCAACTACTGTTGGTAGTGATTTTGCCGGATTCTGCTTACAGAGCCCTTATTGCCACCCTAACGGTAGCTTTTAAAAGAGCCCCTGAAGGAACCCTATTCTATTTATCCAGGCCCCTACATTAAACGCTACTACTTGAGCATGACGACGTTCCAAGCATCGCCAATGCCAACGGAGTCTGTGCTGCAGCTGTGTCGTGCCCCGGGATAGATCTTTCGAGCTTCCTGAATCCCCGATACTCTGAAACCTCACACCCGATGTTAGATATCAGATATTATATGTCACATAAACCCTAAACCCTAAACCCCTAAAACCCCTGCAGTCTTTGTTTATGTTAAAGATCAAGGAGCTGGCCCTGGCAGGTTGAAGTTCCCATTGGGCCAAAAGCCCCCCCCAAGAAACTCCCCTGGCACAAGAAAGCCCCGAGGTTCCGAGAATCGATCACGAAAATGTCCTAAAGCCCTACACCCAAGCACAACCACCTCAGCTCTTCTTACCCTGAACCCCAAACAGTCAGCCCCAAGCCAAAAGACACCGGAAACAAACACCTCAACTCGTGAGGCCTATCTCGACCAAGGGGAGGCAAAGGCCGATCCACATCACTAGTCGCGGAAGATCTGAGATCGGAATGGAGGGAAAGGTTGGAGGGGTTTTTGCCGGAATATTGTGGGGGTCTTGTTATGGGCTTTGGCTGTTTTAAGGAGTTTTGCGGTTGCCTTCACTGGATTTTGAACTGTCGGGCTGAATATTCGGTTCATGGCCTTCAAAGGGTCTTAACATAGTTCTTATAAGGAGCTTTGTGTGGAGTTTATCATAAGCGGTCCTACTCTACTGCAAAGGTTCCTACACTGTAAGGGCAATTGAAATCCTCCTAGCGCAGAAGCTAGGCAAGAGAGTTGAGGATTTGGGAGTTTCCGAAAATAGGGGACCCTAATATAGTACCCTAGATAGTAGGATCCTTATTTTTAGGACCCCAAAATAAGGTACCCGTATTTTCGGAAACTCCCATTTATGTTTCTAGAAGCCCAAGACTTGGAGCCGGGAGATCCTAATGATTTGAAACGCCGTAAGAACCCAAAGCAGCAGGCTTAAGCCCTGCACCTCGCACACGCACCCTGTACGGCACTCCTTAACCCTAAACTTAACTTCAGCGAACCTGCCAACACGCCAAGCCTCCAGGAGGCAACCCCGCACACCTCGAGATCACGGCAGTCAGGCTGGGTTTGCAGGGGCGGTTTCAGGGCTTCTTTACGCTAAGGAGCTGCTTCGGTAGCTTTCAAAAATTGAGCGCATGTGTGATACTATCGCAATGGACCTGCTTTGCTCCAGCGAATGTAACAACCCGGAAACAAACAGGTTCGAGTTTTGGAGGCCCGGGAGTATTCGCATCCTCTTGGTGTTCCTTACTTGCTGGAGACTCCTTTTTGGAGGTTCAGTCCCTAAACCCAAGACCTTAGACTAAACAGCGTTTAGCCTTGACCAGAGCCTTGCGAGGCTTGGGTCGCGTCGCGCTGGACATGCTCCGAAAGAACAGCCATGTGTGGCCCGGGACTTTCGGGGCCAGGTATTCTCAGGATTCAGGGTTGGTTTTCATGGTAACCCTAAACCCTAAACCGATTTAGTCTTACCTTCATTGATGTTGTCATGCTTACCCAGAGGGTCCATATACACTACTATTATGGAATTAGGTCCCCAAAACCATAATGGGGATGGTCTTTTAGGGCCTAATCCCATAATAGCAGGGAATATGGACCCTCTGGGTTAGTATTATTTGCTTCAGAATTGGCGGCGGATAAGAGGCGGGGCCTGGGGTTCTTCTTCGGGTTTCTGCCTGTTTTGGGAGGTTTAGAGCCAAGATTAGTGTTGGGTTCAGGCATCAGGCCATGAATCCTAATTCTTATGCCCGAGCAACCCTGCAACCAAACCCCTGGACCTGAATCCTACAATGTAACTCGCATGCGGCGAGAACCACCTGCCCACCTGTTTTGGGACCTTCCTGTGAGGTTTGCATTGGGTTAAGAGTACCACAGTATGGAATCTCACTACATGCATAGCGCTCGTAGATAGCTTTCAACCACACAGGAACTTCGCTCAAGCCGCAGCCCCGCAGCCTGCGCCACTGAGGTTTGACCAAGCGAGGACAGCAGTCCTGCAATGATGTTTTGAGGGTTTGAAGATTAAGGCAGTGGTTCTCGAAGATCTGCGTTTTTTTGAGGGCCTGGCAGTTTTCATTTCGGGGTTTCAGAAGCCCAGGCGCCACGTGGCCCCCCCACTACCTGAAGGATAGCCGCAGCAACAGACAGACAGCATGCAGTAGTCTCCAAACTGGCTGGCGTCCGCGAGACATCTGGCAGTGTCATCCAATGAGGGGATTGCTTTGTCCCCATATGTACCTGTGCCCACTGGGGCATTGTGCATTCTCGCATCCTGATGTGTGAGTAGCGGGCAGTGAAAGCCGCCAACAGAATTTAAAGGCCCCTCAATACTATCGGGGCCCAAAAAAATAGAATAGTGTTTTGGGGGCTATTATACTACAATTATAAGAAGGAACCCTCAATATAGCACAGGAAATTAAAGCCTAACTCTCAAGGCCTGAAGCCGAACCCTAAACCGTCAACCCTCCACCCTGTAGGCTCGACCCTGAACGCTCAACCCCGAACCCTCTACCCTAAACCCCCACACCCTAAGCCCTAAGCCCTCCTCCAATGGGTGGTTGTCAAAATTAGAGTCCCTTTTTGGCTCGTTATTATAATACGGCACCTATTTTGACAACCCTAATCACTCCCGAAACGCTCTGTGGAGCCTCCAGGGGAGCCGCTGTCAGGAGCTTCAGCCAGGAGTTGGCGACCTGGGCCACAGATGACCGGGATAGGTGCGACAGGCCGCCCAGCGCCCCGGCCTTTCTCTAAACGGTTTAAGGTTTAAGGTTTAGGGTTTAGGGTTTAGGGGTAGTAAACCTACCTTTGGTTAGTAGGGAATGGAAGAATGGTAGTAATAGTAGTTATAATTGTACCCCACTCCTCCATTCCGTACTAACCTAAGGTAAGGTAAAGGGCCGTAGTTGTGATTAGGATAGGCTCAGGGCTTAGGCTTCCTTGAAAGGGGGTTCCCTGAAGGCTTCCTTTATCTTAGGGTCTGAGTGCAGGGGCCTTTATAGTCAGAGGATAGGCTTGGAAACCCCAGGGTGTTTTTTGCTTTGATAGTTTTGGAATGTAACACATGCAATCCTGCATGAGCTTTGTGTTTAGAGAGGTTTTGATATTCTATTAGTATTCTCAACCGGGTAGTGAACGGGAGCAAGGTTTTCGGTCCAGGGTACAGGAATCGTGTGGGGGGTCTAGAGTTTGGAGGTAGTAGGATTCCTGCGACTTTTGGGTAGCGCGTGCCATGTCGTATGACTTTCTACGTGCGACTATATATGCTAATGCGCCCGTCAACGACAGGTTGCTGTCTACTCAATACTACCTGCTGAGTATTGCTGCCTACTACCTAGTTCGACCACTCCCCTGAACCCCAAATCCTAAGCCCTAAGATAGGGTACTATTTTGGGGGTTCCTTATGATAACAAAAGCATAATGTACCCGCAAACCCTTCTGCAAACCCTATTCTCATTATTAAGGCCCCTATATTAAGCGCCGCCTTTACTAGTTGTCGCCGATGTTGCGAGCAAGTCCCCCTAAACCCTAAACCCTAAACCTCTCCCTCGGCCAAGGCATCAGCCAAGGTGAAGGATCGCTGACGGCCTAAGGCGCCCTGCAGGGGTCGAATGCCTTCAAGGCGTCAGTTCGGTGGTCGAACTTCAGAGATTAAGAATGGGCCTTAATAATTAGAGTAGGGTTTGGGGGTAGTTATAGTAAGGAACCCCCAAAGCTCGCCGATTTTAATTATTAAGGCCCCTACAATAGCTATCGATTTGGGATAGGTTGGAATCGCCCTTATTGTTTATTGTGGAGCCCTGATTATAAATAATTATGGGGACTGTTGAAATCGACACCTAGTCTGAGAGCTTCAACACTTGGAGGCCTTTCAGGCAGTTGGTTGCGTTTTCCGATCCTTCTCTTGCGTTCGGGTCTGATGCATTGGATCTCCAAGGCACATGAACTTCTCTCCGCAAAACCTCGACATCTACAGATTCCAAAACTAGTACTGGGCCCTTAACATTCGGTCCTGTGATCTCTGGTTGTGTATATTATCATATTCTAACTCTGCTCTAAAGACCAAGGCCCTTACGTTACAGCTTCCGAAAGTAGATCCCTGACCCAAAACTCGCATCCCCAAGCCCTATTAGTTTGTCTCTAGAGAAACCTAGTGAAAGCCTGATCCCCGCGCCCCATGAGGTTTATCTAGAAAAGACCTGGTAGAACCTGAATCCTTAGGCTTATCCGTTTGTCTAGAAAGCCTAGTAGAAGCTTAATCCTCAAGTCGCAAATCCTAAACCCAAAGCCCCTAAAGAAAACCCCTACACTAAAAGACGCATAAACTCTGCCTCAAAGAAAGCCGTCGAGGTCTCCTCCGAAGCCGAGGTTATCCTTGTCCTTGAAGAGGACCTGAAAGCCTGAAACTGAAGGTTTAGGACAATGTTTTCATGCCCCCGGGATCGCATGGCCCACTAGAGGGTTTAGGGTCTAGGTGTTTCAGGTTTGGTTTTGAGTGCATGGTGTAGTATAGCATAGCATAGCATCTCAAACTACATTGTATTATGTTATGTTATATGAGCACATGGCACGTGCCCCAACTTTGCATGATGGGCCATGGGATACTGCAAACTCACTCTCTGCACTTCCGTGCGCAAGCGCGGCCTCGCGTGCCAAAGTTTCCCTCGTCGGCGTAGACGAAGACCTCTTCAAGAAAGGGGGCTAGACCGTTTCCAGCGCCTGAATCCAAAGACCCTAGCCCTAGAAGCCTAAGCCCTGAACCTGTTAATCAGAATCTGAAAGTTCTGAGAGCTGGTAAGCTCCAGGGGGGCCGTGGTTGTACTATACTAATTATACTCTACTCTACTCTACTCTACTATGCTACATTATACTATATTATAACATACTATGTTATACTGTACTCTACTCTACTGTACTATACTCTACTCTACTATTTCTAGCTTAGGCTCACCACGATACTTTGGGGATCTTTGACCTCACAGGGGATCCAGGGGAGGTGTTCTTCGGGCCTCCTTTTCCGGGTTTTGCAGAGCTTGTAGCTTGTTTTGGGAAATCAGTTGAGGGTTCAGGGCTTAGGTGAGAACTTAATCCGGAGGCATTCAGGCCCTAGACTAAGACCACCCTCCAGACTCTCTGCACGAGACGCGGATGACTCACAGCTGCTTTTTGCCGTCATGACGCCGAAGCACGGCTGGATATGTTGAGAGGGTGAGGCTGTACAATATGCCAAGATGTGGCAAGGTTGGTCCTAGACCCCGAATCCCAATCCCAAACGGAAGCATCAGTTTCTACTCTAAGAGTCCGCATCTCCAAAATCACAACAGAAAGCACAGGACCAACCTTTGTGTGATGTACACGCAGTAGCAGACTTTGATTGCTCTTTGTCGTTGCGCAGGAACCAGTGTCTTGATTCCCAAAGTCATAACTCGACCTTCTAAGCCTTTCCCTGCACAATTTAGGGTCTAGGGTTTAGGGCGTACAGGCTTGGTTTAGGCTTTAGGGATTTAGGGTTTAGGGATTTAGGGTTCAGAGTTTAGGGTCCAGGGCTTAGGGCTTAGGGTTTAGGGAGCCGCAGAGCCTCGAAATAGCCAAGGGGCGAGCGCAGTATTCAATCCGGCTACCGCCCATACATCCGTCAGCGAACGTTCTACTCCCTGAGCCCCCTAAACCCTAAGCCTCAAAGCCTACACCCTATGTATGGGTCTTGCTTCAAAGACCCCTAGCCCCTCGTCCTTTCCCTCGACCAAGGATGGTTAGAGCGGATTGTCGGAATCAGGAGTGGCTTTTAGAATCGTTGAGGGTTTCTAGTTTCGACTCTCGGGTGGGGGGAGTAGAGTCTGGGTTTGTGTATTAAGGGTCTAGGGTTTAGGGGCCCTCTCCACAAAACACCTGAAAGCCCAACCCTCCCTAAAAGGAATGCAGGAGAGCCAACGCAAGTCCGAATTCGAAGAGGCGATTTGGGCCGTTCGGCTTCACGCCAGGGCTTCTGCAGCAGAGGCAGCATCGCTCGATTAGCCTGAGAGTGGTGTGATGTTGGCAGCATACCTAGCACGAAGGTCTTTGTAAAAACTCTTTTTGCAAGACCATCGAGTACTCTTGCATCAGGCAGCACGATAGAGTGGAAAATGCTGTGGCATACTGGGAAGCCGGAAAAGCTTCTGTGGCTCCATCCAGCGATCCTGGCCCGGCTGCACAGCCAACTTGTTCGAACAGAGTGGCTAGTGATTGAGGTCGGGTCCCATTCTGAATCCTGAACCCTAAACCCTAAACCCTAAGCCCTAAACCCTAAACCCTCAACCCTAAACCACAGCACTGAATATGAAGCCTTCAATCCGAAGCCCAAGCTCCTAAGTCCTAAGCACCGGGTCCCAAACCTTCAACTGCAGCATCAACCCGAAACCCTAAATCCCAAACCCTAAACCGCATAAACCCGAAAGCCCTAAGCCTAAAACAGCAAGCCCTGCACTCTGCCCCACATCCCGGCCACAGGATGCACATCGGGACCCCTCCGCAACTCCAGTTCTGTATGGGGATTTTTCAAGAAGCACTGGAAGTCTCGTGATGTGAGTCATCGGGGAAACATCTTAGGGGTTAGGGTTGAGGGCTTAATACAGAAGCCCGGATTTAGGGTTGCATTGGTTTGAGAAACTCCCTCAGATCGTTCTGCGGATCGGGCCGGCCAAAGTGGCTTGGCCGCCTTTGCGCAAGAGACCAAAAACCTGCGGACCATGCACTATTAGGGTCTAGGGTTGAGGGTTGAGGGCTTAGGGATTATGCACAATGTTGCTATCCTCACTGTTCTCAGGCTTTCTGTTGCTGGAATGGTTCTTGCTAGATTGTTGCTTGTCATTGCTGGTGTTATTCCGGTTATGATTACTAGGCCAGCATTAGTAGAACACTGTGGTCATCATCCAGATCGTCATCATCGTCCCAGCCATCATGGTGCTTTAGCTATGACCCCCGCATTGCTGAAGGAAGCAGCCTGAAATCACCCAGTGAAACACTACCCAACACCTACTCTAAGGCTCAGGGACCGGGAAAGCGAGTGATCATACCAGTATAAGGTGGGGGTATAAGTACGGTGGTCGCTTTTCTCAACTGGCTAAGCCCCTGGCTTTCCATGTAAACGCTACACCCTAGACTCTAAGCCTGGTGAGTCCTCGAGCTGCAATCATGGCTGTAAGCCTTCCTTCGGTTTTCTGCTGCTAGTTTATTTGATATCCATGATTTCACGCGGACATCCAAATTGCCTTGCTGCCGGTGTGTTACCTGCGAGTTGTGCTGCTACTATTTCCATTTACTACTGTCGCTATTGCTGCTGTTACTGTTGCCCTTCCTACTACTCCTGCTCTACCCCTCAACTACAACTACGACAACCACTACCACCACTACCGCCCCACCGATACCGCCGGCGCTACCGCTACCGCTGCTGCTGCCGCTGCCGCTACCGCTACCACGACACCGTACCACTACCCCCTACCCCTACCACTGCCGTTAGCACTCGGCTAACTACCACTACCCCAACCCTTATCCCTACACCTACCCGACTGGTACGATTACTACGATTACTACGACTACTAGGGCGACTACGACCACTAAGACTGCGACGACTACGACCACGAACGACGTCGACGACGACGAGGACGACGAGGACGACGAGGACGACGAGGACGACGACCCCTACTCCTACTCCTACTCCTACTCTGTGGAACTTCTTCACTTGGCCTAGAGGCCATAGCCCAAAACCTTCGTCTTCGCAACGTGGTTCCAAAGCAGCTTCAGAGGGGCTTACCAGGTCTCAAAAAGGCTGAACCCTCACCAGCACCAGGTAACCATGAAACNGGCCTAGAGGCCATAGCCCAAAACCTTCGTCTTCGCAACGTGGTTCCAAAGCAGCTTCAGAGGGGCTTACCAGGTCTCAAAAAGGCTGAACCCTCACCAGCACCAGGTAACCATGAAACGCGCACAGGGGGCTTTCTACGGATTTTTTTTAGATCGCACACACAAGTGACATGTATCGTGGCGCATCTGTGCACAGCCATGATCTAATGCCGCTGCAACATGTCTTAAGTGCTGCTTTGCAAGCTGGCTTCTGCCTTGGATGGCCNTTTTAGATCGCACACACAAGTGACATGTATCGTGGCGCATCTGTGCACAGCCATGATCTAATGCCGCTGCAACATGTCTTAAGTGCTGCTTTGCAAGCTGGCTTCTGCCTTGGATGGCCCTTAAGCCGCATCCGTCTGCAGATCAAAGGATTCCGCAATTGCTCTAGCTCCACTAGAACAGCTTTACATAGGAGGGACTTTCGGACATCTACACCCCTCCTTGATACGAGCGTAAGCTCCGTATCATCATTCGTGAAAGGCCTCATATGGGTCTCTCCGTGTGTTCTCGTTGTCCGGGGATACATTTCGCACACACGTCCTTCTGCACGTACTTGGTGCTACGATTGAGGGTGCTGCAGTCCCGGGTGGCATGTACGCAACCTCCACTTGGCATCGTGAATACCACCCTTGGCATCTCCCTCAAAAGCTCCACTTGGACTGCCATGTCCCTCATCCTCCTCGAGGGGGAGGGTGACCCAGTGGCTCGCATGGCCCTAGCCTGGAGTCTCGTGAGATCCTCTGCCTTCGCCTCTCGTCCTCTTCGATGATGTCCTCGTAGGTAGGCAGACGCGGCGGGCTCGGTTCTCGAACCAAGCTTGCCCTCTCTCTCCTTCGTCTTCTGAGAAACTCCTCATCTGCAGCACTTGCAGTAGGTGGATCGGCAATTGGCGTCTCAGGTTGCGCCCTTGCTGTTCTCCCACTGGTTGAAGCTGCAGATTGAGGCTCTTCAGCTTGAAAAACCCCTGAGAGGTCCACTCCCGCTGCTTCAGCCAACGTAATCAAGGACTGCCGTTCATCGACAGTGAGGTCTTGCGGCCTCTTTTGTAACAACGTGTTCAGTCTCCTCATGTCCCTTTGCGGAAGCCTTGTCTCACCCTGCAGAGCCTTCACGCGCGTTGAGTCCAGATGATGTCTGTAGCATCCTCTCACAAATTCCCACACGGCAACAGAGCAGATCACCAGCATCAACACCAGGCCGTACAGCTCAAGAGAAGTGTCCACTGCCAAGGGCTGATGGGTTTCCGGGTTACTACACCTTAGCTACATTCAGTAACGTAACCAGAAGACCCAAACAACAACCCAAGTTATCAGCCGTAACCGTTGATGGTGTTGTGGCTGCTGCTTGTGGTCGCGGTTGATCTGCTTCGAGCTGCTGCTGCGGTTGATCTGCTCCGAGCTGCTGCTGCGGTTGATCTGCTCCGAGCTGCTGCTGTGGTTGATCTGCTCCGAGCTGCTGCTGCTGCAAGGTTCGAACTTGCCTTAGCGGACGCAGTGCTGGCCCAGGGGATGCTCCTTGTGGTTCGTGAAGCCCCCAAAAAATCATCAACTGCGTCATTCTTTGTGAGGTAAGGATCTTCGTGAGCCCGTCCGCCAATTGTAAGTCGCCGGGGCAATACTCAACCTCGACCCATCTTTCATCCACACGTTCACGTAGAGCTCGGTGGCGGACCTTCAGGTGCCTCGTCTTCCAACTTCCTCCCTCGGCGGTTGCAAGAGTGATGGCCGCAGCATTATCCACGCATATGGTCCTGCCGGACGGCTGGACGTCGAAGTCCACCAACAAGGCATTCACCGACTCCATCTGTAGGCATCCTTGATGGGCTTCGACGAGCTCGGTCTCGGCTGAGCTCGTTGTCACCAGAGCCTGCTTGCTGCTTTTCCACGTCACCGGGCACTTCGACCAGAACGTCACTGTTCCTCCATGACTTTTCCCCCCATCNAAACCCCATCGTAGTGATTCCGTCCTGGGCCACGATGCGCCAAATGTCCGGGTCCGCGACACCTTGGATGAACTTGTAGCCTGACTCGGTCACCGCTTCCTTCATTGTGCGGGTTCGGTACGTTGACCACCACCTCGGTGAAGATCTGAACCCGTAGAGCGCGGTGCAAACCTCCCAAATCTCTCCTTCCTCCGCTAAGCCAGCCCTCACCAGGACTGCTGGTGGCCTCAAGGCTAGGAGTGTTCCCCTTGGCACCGGTGCCCGTAGGAACGCGTTGCTAATGTCCCCGTTGCACAAGCTCCACTGCCGTCTGGCAGCCTCTGCGACTCCGAGTCGCACCGACTCAGCCGCTGCGCCAAACTGCTTTTGGGCTGGAAGTTTCCACAGCTCACGATTCGTGCCTTTCGGCGGTACTGCTGTCCCTCCTTTGACGGGGGTTTGACAGTCAAGACTGCCTTCCCTGGGACGATCGTGACCCCGGGGTTCTTTAAGAAGGCGGTGGCCTCCTTGCCGCGCCTCCTCTTCACCGCCCCGATGGTTTCCAGCGCCGTAACTTCTTCCCCCATTGAAGGGATCCATGCCTCGAGGTTCTCGTCGACTTCCCGTTGATGCACTGTATGAACTACCCGAAGCTCTCCTCCTTGTAGTTCTTGTAGTACATCTTCAATGTTGTAAGTGTAAAGGTTTTCAGCTGCAGCCTTCGCGCATAGCCTAATCTCCTCGTCCACTTCAACCACCGGGTCGGTGTTCTCGAAGTTCTCGATAGCCTCCCTTTCATCCATCACGAGGGGGTAGTTGTCCATCTGCTCATAGGAGGTCTTAATTGCCCTCAGCTTGAGATACCTTTCTTCTTCATCATTGGGAACGCGGAAGCCGAGCTCCTCGAGCTTCTCCAAGTTCTCGGCACGTAGCTTTTTCCAAGAACTGATTGAGTGGCCAGCTAGCAGGATCCTTGGTCCAGCTTCCTCTTGAACTGCACAATGAAACCGGTCTGGCCGTATCTTCACCTCAGACTTCAGGGAATGCACCTGCCCAGGAAGAGATCTAGCCTTATAGCTCACTTCCTTGTAGTTCCCGAAAAAAGGGTCTCCTGGCTGAAGCTCCTCCCAAACCCCAGCATCGGCGGTCACCTGGAGCGGCACGATTAGGTTGTAGGTCGACTGGTCGTTGTAACTGTCCCGGTGGATCGGCATTTTCACATCTTTCACCACCGTAACAGATGTGAACACCTCATCCGGAAACACAAGCGCCATCAGCTCTGCAGCCTTGCTCGCGAACTCCGGGTTGTCCTTTGTACAGTTCGTCACACCTACAATTCCACCGTGCTGGTAGGCTCCCAGGGTTACATAGCCCTCATCTCGGGTTACATAGCCCTCATCTCCTTGCAACGCCTCATGATGTTTCAGCTGAGGTCTTTTGACTGACTCCTCCATTTGCTCTTGGATCATCTTCAGCAACTCCTTCTCCAACCCCCTTCTCTCGCCATCTCGAGTTTTCATTGCTCTGATGGCTACACCATCCTCGTCCACAGCAGTCTTCTTCCGCAGTCGCCTCCTCTTCGGGGGGTGAACTTCTAGAAGAGGTGCATCAGCAGCCGTTCCAGATTCACGTAGATGAGGACGAAGGTGGGTTGTCACCGTAATNTCCACAGCAGTCTTCTTCCGCAGTCGCCTCCTCTTCGGGGGGTGAACTTCTAGAAGAGGTGCATCAGCAGCCGTTCCAGATTCACGTAGATGAGGACGAAGGTGGGTTGTCACCGTAATTCTTCGCGATTCATCTTCTAACACCGCGGAGCCATTTCGCACGTCCCATACCGGACCCAGATATAAGCCACGCGTCCACCTGGGTAGAAGATCATAGTGTCCACCCTGGCCATACCGCTTCTTCTTGATGGCGACTCTCGTCCCAAATGGACACGGAGGGGCCTCGAACTCTGGCCGTAGTCGCTCCTCTCGCTGAAGGTGGGCTGCCGTTATCATAGCCGGTGCCCAGTGCGCTGTGCTAAGGCCGGAAGTCCGCAACAGCTTCCGGGCTTGCCCCTTTAGGAAGCGGACCGCTCTCTCTGCAGTTCCGTTCCCCTGTGGGCACTGCCCCTCTGTCCTCGTAAGAAGAATGTCGTTGGAGAGGGCCCACTCCTTCAACTCCAACGAACGCAGCTCATGGGCCCTGTCCGAATGGATTCGGACCACTGGAAGATTCTCGTGTCGTAGTTGAAGAACTACTTGTTGTATCGCCATTTTGACATGCCTTGAATTTTTTGATTTCAGAGGGACGATGTAGTAGAGGTTGTCCATGGGGATTGCATGGTTGCCGTCAAGGGCCTCATTTTCTTCAAGGTCCTTCCCTTGCTGGTCTGCGGCCTCCTTGTCGTCGTCCCACCACTGCTCGGCTGCGGACACCTTCTTTGCCACTGGGTCTGACCCCTCCTCAGCCAAGGAAGGTGAGTAATCTGACAGATGATCACCTTCTTGATGTAATAGTGGTAAAGGATCCAGCTCTAGGTTCGAGAAGTCATCATCAGCAGCTGCAAAGTCCCCCGGTTCAAGCTCATTCGGTGGGTCCAGCTCTAGGTCCGCGAAGTCATAATCAGCTGCTGCCAAGTCCTCAGGTTCATAGTCCTTCGGAGGTTCCAAGTCCTCAAACTTCGGCTTCGTGTAGGCCGCGGCAAGGAAGAACTTGTATCCTGAGCCATGCGCGTCTTTAGACTTCACCCTCATGGGCCCACCGACGTCCACGCTCAAAACATACGCACTCTTCTGTTTCGTCCTCCGGTGGGGTCTGCCTGTTCCCAGGGACATCACGCACTGCTCGCAGTCCTTTCTGAACGGCACATGGTCTCTGGCTATGTGAAGCTTCCACGCTTGCTCCTTCGTCAGCTTCTTCATCTCGAGCGATCCTTCCGATTCCTCTCGGTCTCTTCCGTCTCCAATCCCTGTTGAACGGATGCCGTCCAGTATCGCTCGCCGTAGTCCTGGGCACCATAGCTCCGCAGGTACTCCTCCACCGGCCTGTTGTCGCTCCAGCATTTTGCAACAACGTTGTCGGTGCCTTCAAGGGGTGACCCAAACATCCCTGCTCCAAAGTCACCCTTGTAACACCGATCTCCTTCACTGACTCCTCGAAGCGCTGTGTCATAGGCTCATTCCAAACGCCTTCACGATCAGCTGGGCCTCCCATCACGAAGACCGGCTCCACGCCATCGTTGGCGGTGTAACTCAAGAGGAAGATGAAGAGCTGCTTCGCGAGGATCNTCATAGGCTCATTCCAAACGCCTTCACGATCAGCTGGGCCTCCCATCACGAAGACCGGCTCCACGCCATCGTTGGCGGTGTAACTCAAGAGGAAGATGAAGAGCTGCTTCGCGAGGATCTCGAGCTCCTTGTGGTAGCGGTGGTCGCGCACGTTGACGCCCCACCCTTCTCGCATTGCCTCAAGGCCCTTGCTTGGAGGGGCACCAATCACCGCTTGAATCCTTGAGTTCATTGCGCCCCACAACAAAGCCTTGTAGGTATCACCCTGCAAATTCCATCCGGCGTCCATCATGACATCGACGTTGAGGACAACCACCTCACCCGGAACCGAAGTTGATGTAGTCCCTGACAGTAGTTGTATCGGGTCCCTTTTCTTGTCCGCGCCGCCGAACATGTTCAACACTGCCCTCGACTTGAACAGCCGCTTCCTCATTCTCCGGGGGAGTGGCAGAAGCTTCAGATACTCCCAGCCCGCCTTCATGCCGAGGTCCATCCTTGGGACCATAGACATCCTGATATTGTCTGGGAGGTCCTTGAACATCGGGGCCTTGTAGAGGGTCTGTAGTCCATCCGCAACCTGCCCTTCCAAAGCATACTTGGCCATGAGGATCCGCCAGTCTGCTTGTCGAACTTCCATCATCTTCAAGGCGTTCAGCTGGTCCTGAAGCTGCTCCGTTCTCCCCTTGAGCTCCTCAACTCTCTTCATTTCCAGCTCGGAGATGATAAGAGCTGCCTGGCCAGCATCTGTGATCTCCGGGCAGCCAGATCTCACCCGCGTCTTTATCCTCCCGTGGCGGGGGTGATGCAAGTACAGGCCTCCTTTTGTCCACCTGAGTGTACATCCCAGCACCTCGATGACCTTTCCAAAAGGGATGATGCTCTGCGGCTCCCGGCATCCCCCTTCCGCTGGCACAATCAAACTTCCGGAAGGTGCCTGTTGCATCACCTTCGGCTCGTCGCTTGCCAGCGTCACTGCCACGGGCTTGCTGGTCAGCTCCTCTTCATCCGCAGGAGGTCGAAGGATATGGGTGGAGCCTGAGTCCAACAGCGCCCCTCTTTCCTCCTCCTTGTCCCTGCCGGGGGTGGCGATTTTCATCGCCCGAAGCTTCAGCTCATCAAGTTGCTTTTGAATCGACTCGTACGTCGGAGGTCCCGTAGGCGAGTTGGAGGATGTAGTGGTTCCGGTACTCGCCATCATCGTTTTGATCATCTTGGACGCGTCGGCAATCACCTGCTTTAGTTCGTCCTG
>BGNK01000263.1:59053-79243 GCA_003297005.1 Symbiodinium sp. clade A Y106 | reverse complement strand
CCGCACTCTTCTTTTCGAGGGCCTTGGACTGCGCTTCCTGCAACTGGCGCATACCTGCAGCAATGACCCCCAGGATGTCCATCTGAGTAGGCGACGACGATGATCCTGACAAGCTTGGTCCTGCAATGTCATTGAACGACTGACGCCCTCCTGGTACATCTTGCTCTGTAGCGCGACGCCCTGGTACATCTTGCTCTGTAGCACGACGCCCTCCTGGTACATCTTGCTCTGTAGCACAACGCCCTCCTGGTAGTCCATCTTGCTCTGTAGCCCGATGCCCTCCAGGTAGCCCATCTTGCTCTGTAGCACGACGCCCTCCAGGTAGTCCATCTTGCTCTGTAGCCCGATGCCCTCCAGGTTGCTCTGTAGCCCGATGCCTTCCAGGTAGTCCACCTTGCTCTGTAGCCCGATGCCCTCCAGGTAGTCCATCTTGCTCTGTAGCCCGATGCCTTCCAGGTACTTCAGCTTGCTCGCGTGCAACTCGGGCATAATAGTCTCGCTCCTGTTGCAACCGTCGAAGCTGTTCTTGCATCTGCTGCGACTCACCCTGATATCTCACCAGATAACCTTGAAGCTGACGCTGCACCTCTGCCTGGATCTCCGACGACGACGTAGAGCTCGGGGGCCTCGGATACAGAAGTTGAGCTTCACGCTGGTGGTTCTCAAACCTTGCGGCCTGGCTCTCACTAAACAGACTTCCCACAGGCACCGGGGACATCATCGTCGTAGGGGCTGGTAGTGGCTCAGGTGGCGAGAAATTCAAGGCATGGGGTTGCCCTTCTCCTTGAACTGGGGCTTCCTGTAGAGCAGGTTGTAGCCACTGCGGTCGCTGCTGGCTCTGCGGTGCTTGCTGAGTACGCTGCTGTTGCTGCACAAACGGCTGTGCTGGGAACGGCTGAGTCCCTTGGGTTGTCGTAAAACCTAACCCTTCTAGAACCCTACCCTGAAACCCATTCGTCCTTGACGTGGTTGCTCGCAAAAACTCTGTAAGTCTTGCCACCCATCTCACAACCGGCTGCCCGGGCTCTGCTCCAGCGTAGTGGTACTCGACCGACGTGGACACGGCCCTCTGGGTGTGTTGCGGTTGGTCCATTTCGGACTCTACGCCACTCGGCGCGACAGGTGGGCTCATTGTGCCCGCAGACACAAAGCCACTGCTTCCACCAGGACTCATTCCTGCACCATTGCTCCCATGCGCGATCTGCTGCAGCTCAAACTGCCTTGCTCCACCAACCAAGTCGCCCCTTCCGGTGGGACCCTCTCGGGGTCCATAGGGTGACCGTGATGCTGCACCGAGCTGCTCATCACGATGACCCGTCTCCCTTCGAGGATCCACACCATTAGGAATAGGTTGGCCTCCATGAGCCGAGGACTCCCGGTCCGGTCTGTTGGCAGCCTGCCCTGCCGGCCGGGTGGTTGTTGCCCCATACTGGGGCCCATTGCTTTCTCCTTCCAAGATCGGCGCCGTTGTTGTAGCCGGAGTAGACGTAGAAGTAGTTCGTTGGGCGCCCATAACCTGTGGAACTTCTTCACTGGGCCTAGAGGCCATAGCCCAAAACCTTCGTCTTCGCAACGTGGTTCCAAAGCAGCTTCAGAGGGGCTTACCAGGTCTCAAAAAGGCTGAACCCTCACCAGCACCAGGTAACCATGAAACNTTTTAGATCGCACACACAAGTGACATGTATCGTGGCGCATCTGTGCACAGCCATGATCTAATGCCGCTGCAACATGTCTTAAGTGCTGCTTTGCAAGCTGGCTTCTGCCTTGGATGGCCTTAAGCCGCATCCGTCTGCAGATCAAAGGATTCCGCAATTGCTCTAGCTCCACTAGAACAGCTTTACATAGGAGGGACTTTCGGACATCTACATACTCCTACTCCTACTCCTACTCCTACTTCTACTCCTCCTCCTCCTACTACTACACTGCTACTACGACCCCTCTTCACGTTGTTCCAGGCCCAGTCGATTCCTTTCGCAGAACCTGCGAGGACCCGACTCGCAGCGCCAGCGCAGAGCCCCGGCCGCCGCGCAAACGGCTCTTGGGCCGAGAAGTTTAGGTTTAGGGGTAACTTAGGATTTAGGGTTCTTGGGTTTAGGGTTTAGGGTCCAGTTTGGGGTTCAGTTTAGGGTTAAGATCAGGGTTCAGTGGTTCAGTGGCTAAGTGGGTTAGGGGTTTAGGGGTTTGGGGGTTTAGGGGTTTAGGGTTCAGGGTTTAAAAGGGTGGGTTGAGGTTATCTTTTGCCTTCGGGGTGGGTTTTGCGAGCGTTTCGTACAGGGCATTGAAGGTGTTTGAAAGGTTTTCATACAATTTTGATGCTGCAGGTTCTTTAAAATCGGTGTACGAATGTAGGGTTGTACAGTGGAAGCTTTACGATTTCAGGGCTTGGGGTTGACGTTGGGGTGTAGGCAGCGGTTTGTGATTCCGGGCCTCGAAGATTCGAGCTTCCTACCATGAAAGTGCCGAAACGAGAAGACTAGTCTAGAAGCTTGAAGGAGTGCCAATACTATTCCTTAGGGTTCTGTAGTATAACTGTAAGCATAATTTTCCGAGAAAGCCTCATTCTCATACCCTAGGCAGTTTATTTTACACTCGTGGATTCGCGTTCTCCCTAATAAAGCTCCAGCATCATGCGCTACCCCGCAAACAAAGACCTTGTCTTGGTTTGCGTGTGGCTTTTGGGATGTCTCTTCCTGTCCCGACTTGCAGTCCTAGTATACTACATTCTTCTCCTTACTATTGTTCAGCCCCGGCTTCTGCGCTCTGCCTCTCTGTGAAGGTTTTCGCTGAATCGGGGTGCCCCCAGTCTCTCCTGCACCTTCGGGGCGGCGCCAGGCGGCATGTGGGCTGTGGGGACATAGGCTCAGAAGAGCAGTAAGGTTTGCGGGATCAACAACGACAGAACAAATAGTCGCGGTCGCAAAACTAGTCCTAATGCTGCTGCTCCTGCTGCTGCCGCTTCTAGAGCAATACGGCTGCGACGACGATGTGGAGGACGACGACGACATCGGCGAGGACGAGCAGGACTACGACGGCTACTAGTACTTATTCTGCTGTTGCGGATGTCAAAACTGATAGTAGCAGTTAAATTCTCAATGACAACGCCACCTCGTACCACCACCAATCATAGTTCTGGTGCCGTTTTTGCTATTGGTGCTGGTAGGAATGAAGATGGAAAGTAGTTGTAGATGTAGAGTGGGCCAATGTCAACAGTGCATGCAACATTGGCAATTACCACTGCTATCATGTAGTAGACCTATGGCAGTGGTACAGTAGCCCTAACATAGCAACAACAACGATGTCCTACGTGCTACGCACTACGTACCGCATCTGCCAAGTACTGCACATGGTATGCCCTACGCACTGCATACTATGTCGCACATGGTCACTGCGTACTACATACCAGGTTAACTTCGTGTTGCCTACTACATGCAACATACTCCGTACTACTACTGAGCAGCGTTACCATGTACTACGGACTCAGCCCTCGTAAACTCGTAAACTCGTGCAGGCAGCAAGCACAAGCAGATCAACTACGAGGAGCTACCGGCATGCAGACTCGTCGGATCCCAACACCCGAAACCCTAAACCGGAAGCCTCGTGCGTTTTTGGGTGGCTTGGCGCAGAGGAGACCGATCCCTGCTCCCCCTCCCAACGCGCTCGACTGGAGAACTTCTCGCGCGCTGGGAATACCTGCTGCAGGTGATGGTCGTCATCATCACCATCATCCCCATCATCCCCCATCATTCCTCATCATCTCCATCACCATCCTCATCCTCATAATCTTTCTTTTCATCTTCATCTTCGTTTTATATATATATATATATATATCTTCATCTTCGTCATTATCTTCATATTCGTCCTCACCTTCATCTTCATCATCTTCATCTCCGTCGCCATCACCCTCACTATCATCATATTCAACTTCACCTTCACCTTCACCTTCACCTGCACCTGCACCTTCACCTTCACCTTCTTCTTCTTCTCCATCACCATCATCAGCATCATCACCATCATCACCATCATCATTATCATCATAACAAGTGTCATAGTCACCATTATCATGACGGCCACTGGAATTATCCTCAGCAGCACTGTCAGCATTGTCAGCATGATCTTCATTTTCTGCATGTCTTGTGTCGGCTTTGCTGGGGCAATCCGGCAATCCAAAGGCCGGAAACGTTGTTGGAAAAAGGTTCTCTTGCAAACCAATTAAGTTGAACAATGCATCGGGGGTGCCTGCTGCCCGAGCCAGAAATGGACTGTAAGGGAACAATACTGTTGATGGACAAAATCCTGCATTACCCATTATAAGGAATATACCATGATTCCCATAGTTTAGGGTCCTTAGGGTCATGCAGGATTTTGTCCATCAGCCTTACTACTCATTATTTTCAGCAAAGCCCCAAAGCATTCAATCGTGCCGAAGACCAGCAGACTGGCTGCGAAAGCTCCAGCTGACATATGATTCGCGATAGATCGTTCCTGGTCTGCGGGAACAGTGAATCCCCATACAGGAGCTGGCGGGAGAGTACAGGCTCGTGCACAAGGCGCGGTAAGATTAGACCAACACCCTCAACTGTGTGTGCAAATGCAGGGGTGCGGAGAGTGCAAGCGTGTTTCGGAAAAGGCGACACCTGCGCCACGGCCGATGGAGTCGGGCGGAGTGATGCGCGATCTTTTGGTGACGAGGGCTTCCTTTAGTAAAGACTGTATCGAGAAGATCTAGGGAAGACAGAGATAGAGGCAGAAGAGGGAGAGGGCGAGTGTCCTGCTGTGTGCATTTTTCAATGTCATGTGCTGTGCACGTTGGCTTGCCTTCCTGGCCCAAACTGAGTCAGTGCGTTGGTTTAAGGCGTAGTTCGGCAAGTCTCCTTTATTTTCTCGCCATGCGTCTTCCGACTCTACTCTCCAGGAAGAGCAGGCAGCAGGCCAAGGGAAATGCCAAGGAGACTGTCGAGAAGGCCTCGGAGGCAGCAAGCAATGCAGCCGCGGCTGCTTGCCAGGGAGCTCAAGATGTAGCTGACACCTCCGCCAGCTACGTTGAGAAAGCATCAGATACAGCGGTGGCTGCAGCACGCGAAGGCGCGCAGGATGCGGCTGACACATCGGCAACTTACATGGAGAAGGCTCGCCAGGGTGCCCAAGACATGGCAGACGCCTCGGCACCTTATGTGGAGAAGGCTCAGCAGGGTGCTCAAGATATAGCTGATGCCTCAGCACCTTACGTGGAGAAGGCTTGCCAGGGTGCCCAGGACATGGCGGATGCCTCAGCACCTTACGTGGAGAAGGCTCAGCAGGGTGCTCAAGATGTGGCTGATGCCTCGGCACCTTATGTGGAGAAGGCTCGTCAGGGTGCCCAGGACATGGCGGATGCCTCAGCACCTTATGTGGAGAAGGCTCAGCAGGGTGCTCAAGATATGGCTGATGCCTCGGCACCTTACGTGGAGAAGGCTCGTCAGGGTGCCCAGGACATGGCGGATGCCTCAGCACCTTACGGGGAGAAGGCTCAGCAGGGTGCTCAAGATGTGGCTGATGCCTCAGCACCTTACGTCGAGAAGGCTCGTCAGGGTGCTCAGGACGTAGCTGATGCCTCCGCACCTTATGTGGAGCAGGCTCGCCAGGGTGCCAAGGATGCTTGTGATGCATCCGCTCCCTACATTGAGAAGGCTCGCCAAGGTGCAAAGGATGCAGCTGATGCATCAGCACCTTACATCGAGAAGGCTCGTCAGGGCGCCCAGGATGTGGCAGATGCATCGGCACCTTATGTGGAGAAGGCTCGCCAGGGTGCGAAGGATGCGTGTGATGCATCCGCTCCCTACATTGAGAAGGCTCGCCAGGGTGCGAAGGATGCCGCTGATGCATCGGCACCTTACATGGAGAAGGCTCACCAGAGTGCCAAGGATGCGTGCGATGCATCCGCTCCCTACATTGAGAAGGCTCGCCAAGGTGCAAAGGATGTGGCTGACGCATCAGCACCGTACATCGAGAAGGCTCGTCAGGGCGCCCAGGATGCGGCTGATGCATCGGCACCTTATGTGGAGAAGGCACGCCAAGGTGCGCAGGATGCGTTTGATGCATCGAAGCCATATCTTGAAAAGGCTCAACAGGGTGCCCAGGATGTGGCAGATGCATCGGCACCTTATGTGGAGAAGGCTCGCCAGGGTGCCAAGGATGCGTGTGATGCATCCGCTCCTTACATGGAGAAGGCTCGCAAGGGTGCGCAGGATGTAGCCGACGCATCAGCACCTTACCTCGAAAAGGCGCGTCAGGGTGTTCAGAGCATGGCCGACGCGTCGAGGCCATGGTTCCAAAGGGCCACGGAAGCAGCCCGCCAGGGCGCGCAGAAGATTTCGGAAGCTTCAGCCCCATACCTCCAATCGGCCTCAGAGCAAGCCGCCAGCGCCGCCAGTGCAGCTCGCACGAATGTGGAGAGCGCCTTCAGCAGCAACCAGGACTGGGGCTGGCTGTCGTGCAAAAGCTGCCAAGCGACCACATCCGATGAGGTGGTCGTGGCTGCGGGGGCGGCAGGGGACAGAGTTCAGTAGAACCAGCGTAGGAGCCGATGTGCTCGAGCTTTACCGGCAAAAGCCCGGATGAATGGGACAGAGAAGGGGGCATGTCAGCTCACGTGCAGATTCCCCCTGGCCTTATCACAGATCTGTAGAGTCTTGCATTTTTGTTGCAGTGCCCCGGCGCACGATGATGACGCTGGATCTTCGCTCTGCATGCTATTTGCTAGCGCCAAAAGCTGTGTGCTGTTGCCACCATGTCTGCCACAGCCGGTCTATGGATGCGAGGCGCATTGCAGTTCCTTTGCGAGGGTCCGGCTCCAACCCATCCTGCCCTTTGATGCACCCACCACACTTTGAAGCCCCCTCAGTATACCATAAACCCTGACGGCCTTTAACCCCGTAGAACCATCTAGCACCTCAATAACCCCTCTGTGACCCCTACAAAACTCCGAAGCACTGACATCTAAACCTTCAAGCTCTGGGCTAAGTCCTTGCTGCGAGGCTCTAGAGGTTGCCAAGCGCGGCAAGCAAAAGCATTGGGACCTGGACGAGGAGTTTTGGGGTTCCCTTAGGCCCCTGTATAACTGAAGTATACTAGCATAATATGTGCATTAGGGTGAAAGGATTGACATACTCTTTTGATACCGAAATACAAAAAGTGTACTATGTCACTATTTTCACTATATCATATCATCTTAGATCGCGATGCTATTGCCTACATCTGAATCACGATATTGTGATATGGAATAGAATAGTTGTATGTCAAGCTACTTCTAGGTTTGCCACGTAGGATCTGGGCACGTCGCGGTTGTGGGTTCTGCGGCTTTCCAAGCGCAGGCTTGGTCTCTGGCTCGGCTCTGGGCCTGGGGTTCTTCGTGCCCCGTTTTGCACCGCCTTCGGAGATGTTCGCTCAGGAAACGTCGATCTTCAAAACTGCACCCCCTTCGCTACGAACCCTTTGGGCGATGTCGGGATTCCTGTGGATAGTGCCAGTGTGCCTCAGCTCTGGGACACCTATAACCTTAACAAAGCAAGCACCATGCAGAAACCTCCGAAGTCGGTACAGTAGTATTCCTCATCGTTCGTTTATGGCCTCTACGGAAGCAAGACTGCCCTGAAGACTTCGAACATGGGCCAGGAGTACTACAGGGGCCCCAAAAAAATTACCAATACTACTTTGGGGGTTCCTGATTATAAGTATCGTATAATGGGCCCCAAAACCCTATTCTAATCATTAAGGCCCCTATAATCTCTTTTATCGATACCTGGGGCATCTACACTCCAAGCCTTGATCACGAGTAGCAATGTCAAGTGATCGATGCCACTGCATGACAAGTGCCAGTGCGCTGAGCCAAGGCTACTTCTTGAGATCTTGATTTGTCATCCCCAAGGGCTTGAGCTTGAGCCTTGAATCATACGCATTCCCGTTTTGGGGGGATAGTATCTTAAACCCCAAACCCCATACTCCTGTAAACCCCAAACCCCAAGCTTAAACCTTAAACCCCACACAAAAACCCTGAACCCTAAGCCCTAAACCCTGAACCCTAAACCCTAAGCCCTAACCCCTAAACCCTAAAGCTCTTTGTCTTCCTTTCAACGACGGAAAGATCGTTTCAAACTCCGCGCTCGAAAGGACGCAGCTGGCAGAAGTGTGGAGCCAGAGCGGGAGACTCTATGTCTAACATAGGGGCCTGAATGATCGGTCTGTATATTCCGACCCATTGTAGTCAGAGTTTAGGGGTCAAGGGTTGAGAGTTTCGGGTTTGGTGTCCAATACCGCCTGTGGCGACTTCTTCTTGTGTAGTTGTGTTGACCATGCAAAGACAGTGATCGTCATGAGTTGCTGCTACTACAATGCTGCCATCATGATTGCTAATGTCGTTGTTTCTGTTACGGTTATTGTTGTTATTAGTTGAGTCATGGTCATGATCATGACGACTGCGGTGATGACAATGGTGAGAAACCATTGCTACTTCTTTGCGTGTTATTGCCTTCAGACGCGTTCGGGGGTCACGATGTTTCGCACAAATCCAAGAGTTGTGTCCTGCTAGAGTGTTCTTGCAGACATGCAGGGTGGAATGCTGTGATTATCCCACCACTGCTGGCAGTAGTATGTGTACACATGCGCAGTGTGTATACACATGCACACAGTGCTCGACCCTTTCCCGCCCCGCAACCCCGCTCCCCTCCCGGCCCCCACCGCCCCCGCCGGCTCAGTGAGTGTCTTTGCGTGTGATGATGTCGGACGTCGGTGCGTTTCTCCTAAGATCCATGCTCACACGCTATGCAAGAGCTCGTGCCTAAGGCTTCGAGGTTTGCATTTCGAGTAGCCCCTAATCCCTGAACCCTAAACCTCCTGTGTGCTTAGGTCCACCAAGGCCGACGTGACGAAAACGGATTCGGTTACAAAAACCGACTCTTTGAAGCTCGAGGAGGATGAGGTCGCTCTGGCTGAGGCTGAGGCGCGGACCCCTCAAAAAGAAGGGGCCTTAACAGGGTTCCTTTAAAGGGGTCTATAAGGGCCACTATAATCACTATAAGGCCTATTACAAGGGTTTAGTATAAGGGCCCAAATAATTAGCAATACTATTTTTTTGGGGGTTCCTTATTGTATTTATTGCATAACGTATGCCAAAACCTGTGAAAATATTGAGGCCCCTATATTAGAGTCTGGCGGTGTCGGGTCAAACGTCTTTTGGCATTTTGCAGTGGGCATTGTCTGGAAAAGGGTTCAATCTGCTAAAGGTTTTCGGCAATACTTCAGACGTTCCGAGCTGATGGAGACGTAACTCAGGACGCGGCTTTTTGCATAAAAATCTAACTTGCGCATGTTGTCAAGCTTTGCATGCTCCAACGGGGTCATTCCCTGCCTATTGCAATGATTGCAATGTTGCTCTTCGTCGCAGGAAATTTATCCTAAGCCCCAGCCAAGCTCATATCCTGCAGCCAAACCAGACAGCTGCATACATTCGAAGACCCAAGCCCAAAATCGAGGCAGCTAGTGAGCATCGCATTGCACTACTTGTTATTGGGACTACTGATTAGTATTAAGGTACTAGTCGTATCTGCAACGGCAACAGCAGCCGCGCCACAGCAGCAACAGCAGAGCAGCGGCAACGGCAACAGCAACAGGCACAACAAGACCAGCAGCAAGCCCCACAGCAACAGGACCGAAGGAGTGCTTCATACCAATGATCAGTACACTTTGACGCACAGTGTCGCAACCCGCGAATCCAGACCACAATCTCCTGGTAGAAGTAATCCCCTGAACCCTAAACTCTAAACCCGAAACCCTGAGCCCCTGGAAAACCCAAACTCTAAGCCCTACACCGGCCAGGCGTCGGAGCCACGAGCTGGGAGTGCTGCATCCGAGAAGCCACCGGAAGCCTCTGCAGTAGAGGGCGCAGGGTAGGGCCTTGTTCCCTCGGTGATCGGTTCGGGTGGTGGCTTCGGGCATTGAGGCTTAAGAGATGAAGTAGTGTAACTAATGCTACTCTGTTCCGAAGCTTAATGCTTGGACATGCATGTCGCAGGCCCTAATGGTGGTCTACTAATGTCAATCGTGCTACATATGCTTGCAATGATGCAGTTCCCGTGCCATTCTCCATCGTTCACCGAGAGCCAGGGGGTAGATCGGAACTAGTGGCTAGTGAGCTTGGGGGTCCGGATACTTCCTGTTTCTACTTCCTGCTCTTGTTTTCCAGGCCGTTACTCTAAGCCCTGAACAGCAGGGTATGGAATCCTTTGCCCTAAGCCCTGGCCCTAAACCCTCAACCCTACAAGAGCTTTCAGCTGAGCAGTCCGGAGATTCATTGTTGCACCTCGGGAACAACGAGCAACATCAGCACCAATTACAGTAGTCGCAGCAATACTGATGAGAGTTGTGTTGACCCGAAGAACAGTACCAGCGCTGCACGTGCCGTCAGTAGCAGACGTAGTGGCCGCAGCATTAATAAGTCTACAGTCTAGATGTCGTTCCATGTAGCCATGGCGACAACGCTAGCAGAGGCACAGTGATAAGACGAATAACGGCGGCTACAGCTGTAGCCATGCACATAGCTACTTTGAAGTATAGAACTAGCAGTACCAGCAGTGCTGGTAGCTACGCAGCAATGGAAAGAACACTAGCGTCAGAAGCCTAAACTCCAATCCTAAAACCCATAAACAATAGTGGGCCTTAGGACTTGTCGTAGATCAGAACTGTCGCTAGCATCTCTCCTTTGCCTTCAACTGATATCACCTCCCAGGAAACCTAGAAATTGATGCTGTATGTGTCTTGACCCTCGGCGTCTTTGGGTACCAAGAAGAGCTCGTTGCATGTGATTTATCAGGCACTTCTGGAGGATCCTGATGCGAAGAACTGGAGCAAGTCCTCATAGATGGCAGTTTGGGTTGGTCCCCATTCAATAAGACTGCCTCAGGTTACTGCAGATTACGTCTGCCTCTTTCCTCAACTTCCATCCGCTTCCTTCAGGTTGCCTTTCTAGCGTCTCACTGTGATTCTTTGCCCCCTTGACCTTTCACTGTGCAGGCCGTTCGAGTTGCAACAAGCAGCCCTGTAAGTGGCCAGCAACACGCAGCACAGGTTCCCCGCACCCCTTCGAAGGGTCAATCGGCAGCCCCCTGCAGTCTGGATCAGTCCTTCGACCGTTTCGTCCAAATGGGAGTTTCCGAAAATAGGGACCCTAATATAGTACCCTAAATAGTAGGATCCTTATGATAAGGACCCCAATAAGGTACCCCTAATTTTCGGAAAGTTCGAAATGTATAGAGAACATCACAGTCTGGTGAGTGCATGGTGGCATGTGCTGAGCAGTGTGACATGTGCGAAACCGCAGAACCGAAACCCCAGAAGAGGCCCTTTCAAGATCCCCCAAGGCGAGTTTAGGGTTTCGGGTTTAGGGTTTAGGGTTTCGGATTTAGGCTTAGGGTTTAGGGTATCACCTGAGATCTGCTCGCGGTGATGGTATGGTATCACCTGACCTTACGGATTTGGGGATAGGGTTTAGGGTTTAGGGTTTCTTGATCGCTGCAATGGTCTATTCCAGGACAAGGGGGCTTTAGGATTGCAGAGCTCATGCATCGAAGATGCTGGTCGCCTGCTCTGGTTCGTCGAGAGATAAAACGGAGGCCTTATCTCATCCACTCCCGTCGGAGATCCTAGTGCGGTACTTAGTCTTTGGGGCAATTCTGCTATCGGCAGCGGTCATATGACATGGCTTTGAAGTTTGGGTTACCCTAGGCTGTGGTTTCAGATGTTGTGTATAGTGTCGCTTTGCATGATTTCAACCCCAAGCCGGATTGCTGTTATCGGCAGGGTTGCAAGCCAACATATTATGATTTTTGAAGTTTAGTTTGGGGTACCGTAGGCCAGGGTGCCGTTTTCCGTCAAAGCAAATCCCAAATCACCCACAAGAGAACTTGCAAGCTTTGTCTCGACGAACCAGGGCCATGTACTGACGCCAAAGGCGACAGTTCGCAGGCAGTGTGCTGCCGCCATATGTCCCAAAGGTCTTTCACAGAGGCAATGGACAAGATAAAGCAGCCTGTTTAGCATTTCTGGTTCAGATGTTGGGGTCGGGATGAGCAGCACGAGTCTCGCAGTAGGCAGTTGTAATGATTGGTAGTCAATGCCATGTCTCGATACATGAAACCTAGCCGACCTAGCCCCCACGTCAGCAGTACTTACTAGTGTATGAATTGGTAATGTTGTTATATAGCAGTATAGTAATATAGTCATACAGTAATACAGTAACTCCGGGGCCTGCTTCTGCCGTCTTCCGCAGGGCGCAGGGTTCTGGAAGCGCACTCTGCCAGAGAAGTGTCCTTTCCAGCGGAGCGGTTGTCAGGACTTTTTTCTAGATCGTTGTGGAGCTTCTGACAGTGTACAGTATAGTTTAGGATCGTATACAGTAGTGTAGTCACTATTGACTGCTAGTCACAATGGCAGCCTCAGTCGCAGCAGTCCACAGTGCAGTGCTGCTATTTCCATGCCGATGCTGCTTGGCTCAACCGCCCGCCATAGAAAGTTTGAAAGCGGAGTGCCCATGGGCTGCACTCGGTCCAGGACGGTTCGGGATGCATTTAGGGTGTAGGGTTTAGGGACCCAATATGGATAATGACTAATGTTCGATGTACAGGCCATGGAGGAAAGAGTACATGTGTTGGAGGGTTCGAGAGATACGGTTGATGGACAAAATCCTGCATGACCCATTATAAGGAATATACCATAATTCCCATAGTTTAGGGTCCTTAAGGTCATGCAGGATTTTGTCCATCAGCAGTATGTCGGGCATAAGGGTCTACTTTTGGGCATGACATGCTAGGTAGTAATAGTGCTAGGCGGTAGTACGAAAGCCCTGGAAATAACCAGGTGTGCCTTCCACGACCACCTCTAGAACCATAGTCGTGTTTGAACAGCTTTTCGGCTGACCGCTTTGCGGAAACAGCCCCATTCACCAATCCATGGATAGCTGCGCGCGCAGGCACGGGGCCACTTTGCGACGATGATCTACTACAGGCACGGTTGTCCCAAGTGGTCGCATTTTTGCCTGATACAGCTCTTGCCAGTGCAGTGCCTCATGGATTTCCACGGCTGTTGCCCGAACGCAACAAACCACAAGCCCCAAAGGCTGCACTCCCCCGAAACCCTAAGTGATGCGAGGCTCAGGGCATTGACATGTCTCTGTGAGATCGAAGGTTGGCTGTCACCTTCGTCGTCATCCCCATAGTCACCATCGGCATCGTAATCGTCATCATCATCGTCGTCGTCATCATCATTGTAATTCTCATCGTTTTTTGGTTTTCCGCATCTTAACCTTCCTCGCCACCGCCACAATCCCCATCGCCATCGCCACCTCGTCGCGTTGTTAGGACCATCGGTATCACGTCCATCCTCCTCTCCATCACCATCCTGCTCATCGTCCTGATCTTGTCCATCTGGGCTATGATCCCATCGCCACCATTTTCTTGCCACAACCCCCGATCATGACTCCCAACGCAGCAATGCGCAGGAAAGGCTATGGCGGCCTGCTGATCCTCTTTCGCATCGTTGGCACCTCCTGGCCATTTGGCGCGGCTCGGCTGTTCACATCGTACAGGGGCGCGAACAACAAAAATGGTGCTACTACTACTACTACTACTCCTGCTACTAGTACTAGTACTAGTACTAGTACTAGTACTAGTACTAGTACTAGTACTAGTACTACCACTACTACTACTACTACTACTACTACTACTACTAAACTACTACTGTACTAGTAGCTCATGCACAGATGCAGATGAAGTTTCGACATCAGCGTCTTACCAGCAGCACCACTGGTTGGCAACTGCTGCTACTGTTGAACATTTGCTGCTGCTACTGCTACGAAGTGCTGCCTCTCCTCCTTCCTACTCGTACTACTACAAACAAAGCTACGAGGCTAGCCAGTGCTTCGAAAGCGTTGCGAGTTGTTGGCCCAGAAGCCCCCGGCAGGCATAGACAGTCTCCTGATTCCTAAGCTCCCCATCCTCAAATCCTGCATGGCCACCGACACCCACGCCAGGACAAGTCAGGACTCTAATCCTTTTGCCAAAACTTTTGCCCTAAAGACTCGACCCTAGAAGGCAGTAAACACTTGCCTGAAGCGGCTGTTCCAAGGTGGCGCCGGGTCTGTGTCTCGACATCATTGGAGCCTTAAACCCTAAACCCTAAAACCCTAAACCCTTCTGAAATCCTAAACCCTAAACCCTTAAACCCTTAAACCCTTAAACCTTAAACCCTAAACCCTAAGCCTAAACCCCACGCCTAGACCCCGACTCTCTAAGCTCCTCGAATAACTTCAGGAGCCTGGGTTGACAACTCGTACCAGTATTTCCTTATGGTCCCTCTACAAGCAGAGTATAGTGCCACCCGAAGTCCTACTTTTTCAGGCCCTAGATTGTAGCTGGATCTTGCCAGAAACCTGGAAGCTGACCGGTGGCACTGAACATGGTGGGTAGTGGGACTCTTCGAAAGCTGCACATGTAGGCACCACGACAGGAAAGTCCTGTGGTTTGCGATCTCTAAACCCTAAACCTCTAAACCCTAAACCCTAAACCCCTAAACAGTAAACCGTTACGGTGTAGTTGAGCACACACGAAGCATGCAACTCGTTCAAACTCCTGAACCAGAAAGCCCAAGCCTCAACCTAAACCCCCGGCTGGTTCTACTACTATTAGTGTTGTCATTCTCATTATGATTACTACTACTACTACTACTACTACTACTACTACTAGTACTTCCACTACTACTACTACTACTACGACGACGACGGCTCCTACGGCCTCTCCTGAAACCCGAAGCTCAAGATACCCTGCTCCAAGATGCGCCGTCCTGGGGTATGAATGCGCGGGTACCGATTAGTTTGGGAATTCTGGTTGATGCCTTATTCTGGTTGCTACCGTACATTTTGGAAAAGGTTGGGGTATCTCATGCTGAAAGCAATGATGGGCCTTAATATTTAGATAGGGACGCTGCGATTCCTGTTTCTGCAGTAGCATTCGATTTCCACATCTGAAGCTCCTGCTGCTACCGGGCCACGGCGATTCTCATTTCTGTTGATCATGAAGTCCCGGCATCGCTCATCTTGAAAGGTGCTTG
The DNA here is from genome assembly GCA_003297005.1 of Symbiodinium sp. clade A Y106. Lineage (NCBI taxonomy): Eukaryota > Dinophyceae > Suessiales > Symbiodiniaceae > Symbiodinium > Symbiodinium sp. clade A. Next base: position 64,111 of record BGNK01000263.1, on the reverse strand, counting down.
AGATTGAAGGTACTAAACCTAACCCCTAGGCCCTAAACCCCAAGGATGTAGGTAGGCCTGGGGCAGGGCTTGACAGAATGGGTAGGTATCAATCTCCTGACACCAAAACCAAAACCTCAACTTAGGGCTTAACGGTAAAGGGTTTATGGGTTCAGGGCTTAAAGGTCTTAACCCTCAAATTTTGCCCTAAACATCTATGCCCAAACACCTGCATGACCTTAATACTGCGCCTACCTCTCAGGATAGCTCTGGCCATTAGCTTGATTCTTAGCTTTTGGCCAGCGCTGGACGACATTATCCGAAGCAGGCGCACTACGGTTGTTGATATAAATCCTGCAGTACCCACAATAAGGACTATACCATCATCCTCATAGTCTAGGGAGGGTCATTAAGGTAATGCAGGATTTATCTCATCAACCGTACTACGGTTGAAACCTGGTAAAGGGGTCGGAAGAATTAGCAAGACCCGAAAACCCCTTCTAACTCTGACGACCCCCATCCCAAAGGCTGAGGGTGCTCGGCTTGGGCCGGTTCTAGGGCCAAGCACCCGAAATCCCACAGTTCGCACCGCTGCTGAGGTTGGGGCTGGAGGTCCTATGGCGGTCGGAATAAGTATAGAATTATCGTAATAGTATCCCCGAAGAGGTTTAGGGTTTAGGGCCAAGGCTTTCGAATCTCGACTTTTGCGCCGAAAATACAATAGGTTTCCTAATGCAAGTCCCTAGGCTGCGATCTTTGTATGCCGCCTGTTGGGCAGGGACGATTTCATCAGTCACCCCTACGCCTTCCAGCTCTTCGCATATCTTTTAGGTGCCCTGGCTGCAGCTTCAAGTTAAACCCTGAACCCTTACCCAAAACCCCGAAACCCCAGACCCTAAACCCAAAGCCTTAGACCCTAAACCCTTATCCACTAGACCCTAAACCCTTAACCGTTACCCCCCAATCTCTAAGCCCTAGACCCGAATGGGTTTCGGGTTTAGGGCTGCAAGGTGTGAGCCTTGAGCTCAACCGCCGCTGCCCCACCTGACACTGAACCCTTACTATTGCTATTACCATTCTTGTCATTCTTACTAGTACTATGGTTATTGCCATTATTATCATGATTGTCAGTGTTTTTCTTCTGACTATTGTTATGATCGTTCTTCTTCTTGTTCTTATTGTTGTTCGACACCCTTTAGATCCGTTTTTGTTTGCTCAGTGAGGTGTGCAGAGCTACTGTCATCTTGCTGTCCGAACCTTGCGAAGTAGCTCCTGAACAATGGGATGTCCCCGGTCCCCATGCTCAAACTCTTCAGTTGGTAGTTCTAGCTTGGAAACCCCTTCACCAGAGATATAGCCACGCATTAGTGTTCAGCATCCCAGGGTCGCGATCTTTTTTTGCATGTCCTTTCGAGTCCACAGTTCTCTTCCGTGGCGAGCCCCACTACAGCATTCCTTCGTTTTGTCCCTGTAGACTGTAGACCCCGCTGGATTGGGACAGATGTAAATTCGACGCCGCATTCAATGTGCCCAAGGTGGACAGCCCTAAACCCGAAACTCTAAACCCCGGACTCAAAACCCAAGACACCTAACAGTGCAAGAACATCGGAGAGTTTCATGTAGACCCTCAATTAGTAGGAGCCACATAATGACAACCCTAAATAAGGTACCCCTGATTTTGTGAAAGTGCCTAAACCCGAAACTTGCCCTCAACCCTGAGCCCTAAACCCCAAATCAGTCACCCGTAATCTGAAGATCATCCCAGGATTCCTGATGGTGTTCAGGCAGGGTTCTCAGCTCAGAGGGTTGAAGGGTGAGGATTGCGGGAGTTGTCCATTTTGGTGCATTTGTCGTCTTGTTGTTGTGCCTCCTGCTGAGGCTTCAGTGAATGTTACTGCTATTGCTGTTCTGGCAGTCATTGTCGTCATCATTGCTGCTAGTGCTAGTTTTGCTTTTTCCCCGGTTGTGGGTGTGCTACCCTAAACTCTAAACCCTAAACCCTAAACCCTGCTGTTGTTGTGCGGTTCGGAGTCTCCGACCTCCAAGCCCTGCAGCTTTCAACTCGCAACTCCTTTGGTGGCCGAGCATTGTAGGTTTTGGGGCTTATAGGGTCAGAATGTAGGCCCGCTTAGTTTTGCGAAAGTGACATGCGAGCTTCTTCCTCTCACGCTGTGACATATGTCGAGATTGTCCCGCGACAGAGCACCATGCGCGAGTGCATGCATTGATGAAGCAGTCGTGATCTCCGTCAACCTGTAAACCCCAACCCGAAACCCTAAACTTCATATACCCTGAACCCTACATCCCAGACCGAGCGTTCCATCGAGACCGCGCAGCCAACAGGACCAACTTCGCCTACCAGAGGTACTGGGAAGCGATAGGCCCCCGTTTGCTTATCTTTTAAACCATTTGGTTTTGTGAACATATGTTCATTTAATTATAACCTTTGTAATTATATTCGGTGTGTTGTAGCCGGCGACGACTGCTACTGCTACTGCTACTGCTACTGCTACTGCTACTGCTACTGCTGCTGCTGCTGCTGCGGCTGCTGCTGCTGCTGCTGCTCCTGCTCCTGCTGCTGCTCCTGCTGCTGCTGCTGCTGCTGCTTCTGCTCCTGCTCCTGCTCCTGCTCCTGCTCCTGCTCCTGCTCCTGCTCCTGCTCCTGCTCCTGCTACTGCTACTGCTACTGCTACTGCTACTGCTACTGCTACGACGACGACGACTACTACTACGCCTGCTGCTGCTGCTACTACTACTACTACTCCTGCTACTGCTACTGCTACTGCTACTGCTACTGCTACTACTACTACTACTACTACTAGTACTACTAGTTCTACTAGTTCTACTAGTACTAGTAGTAGTAGTAGTAGTACTACTACTACTACTCTTGCTACTGCTACTACTACTACTACTACTACTACTCTTGCTACTGCTACTGCTACTACTACTACTACATCCTTGCTGCTGATCACCGGGCACCTTGAACTTTGGGTTCCTTCGGATGAGTTTGGCTTTGTCATATTTAGGACCGATCCCAAGGGCGTCATGTGCTCTGAAGCTTTCTGTTCTGTTTCGGACAAGGGTTCAGGTGTTAGGGTTCAGAGCTTGGGCTTAGGATCAGGTTTGAAGGTTCCGGAAGCTGAGGCGGAGGTGGAGGAGGACGAAGAGGTCGTATCAGGACGAACATGTAGCAGCAGTTTAAAAGCTGAGCAAAACCAGAATACAACATAACATGCTGCTAGTCTTGACTCTTCTTCTGTAAGGACAGTCCGAAATATATGGTCGATCTGACAATCCAAAAACAAAACCCCTAAGCCCTAACCTTAAACCCTGAAACCTAACCTGAAACCCTCAGCTCTAAACCCTCAAACGTGCAGCCTCATGCCTGAAGCCTTGCCAACCGAAGTGGGATTGGCGTTGCCCGGCAGGTGCTATGCAGAACATGGCACACGACTCAGACCTCCTGCGTGGGAGGGACATGATGTATGGGGCTAAGGGTTTCGGGCTTAGCGATTCCTGGGGGTTGGTATCATGGTTCCTGGTCCCCGGGTTCGGCTGGGGGTTTGCCTTTGAAATATTCAATCTTGACAGCCTTTTGGGAGTTTTAGGGCAACCTGAAATCCACAAGTCCTTCCATCCCGCTTTTATTTGGGGCTAAGGGTGTGAGCGTTTCAACTCGACGACCCAGAGTCGCCAGTCTATTTTCGGTCTACTTTGGTAGATCGGAGTTTCCGAAAATTAGGGGTACCGTACTTGGGCGGGGGGGGGGTCCTTATAATAAGGGTCCTGTTATCTAGGGTACTATATTAGGGTCCCCTATTTTCGGAAACTCCCAGATTATATCATACTAGGCTATGCCACATATTCGTTGCAACTAGCACCCTCTTCCCATTAGGACACCAAGCTGCTCTGTCGAAACCTCCTTAAACACCTAAACCCCCCTACAACCCTAAACCCTAAACCCTAAACCCCAAACCCTAAACCCAAACCCTAAACCCCAAACCCTAAACCCAAACCCTAAATCCTAAACCCCAAACCCCAAACCCTAAATCCTAAACCCCAAACCCTAAACCCAAACCCTAAATCCTAAACCCTAAACCCCAAACCCTAAACCCAAACCCTAAACCCCAAACCCTAAACCCAAACCCTAAATCCTAAACCCCAAACCCTAAACCCAAACCCTAAATCCTAAACCCCAAACCCCAAACCCTAAATCCTAAACCCCAAACCCCAAACCCTAAATCCTAAACCCCAAACCCTAAACCCAAACCCTAAATCCTAAACCCTAAATCCTAAACCCTAAACCCCAAACCCTAAACCCAAACCCTAAACCCCAAACCCTAAATCCTAAACCCCAAACCCTAAACCCAAACCCTAAATCCTAAACCCTAAACCCCAAACCCTAAATCCTAAACCCCAAACCCTAAACCCAAACCCTAAATCCTAAACCCTAAACCCCAAACCCTAAATCCTAAACCCTAAACCCTAAACCCAAACCCTAAACCCCAAACCCTAAACCCAAACCCTAAATCCTAAACCCTCAAGAGCAGGATAAATAGAAATTGTGTGAGTTTCGCTTCGTATTGCATTTTCATTCGTTTCGAATTTTCCCTAAAACGTGCGTGAGGAGAGCCCAGCCCAGCCAAGCCCNCCCCAAAACCCGGCAAAACCCCCCAAAACCCCCCAAAACCCGGCAAAACCCCCCAAAACTCCGGACCCAAACCCTATACAATTTCTATAAACCCCAAACCCTAAATCCTAAACCCTAAACCCTAAACCCAAACCCTAAACCCCAAACCCCAAACCCTAAACCCAAACCCTAAATCCTAAACCCCAAACCCTAAACCCAAACCCTAAATCCTAAACCCTAAACCCCAAATCCTAAATCCTAAACCCTAAATCCTAAACCCTAAACCCCAAACCCTAAATCCTAAACCCCAAACCCTAAACCCAAACCCTAAATCCTAAACCCTAAACCCCAAACCCTAAATCCTCAAGAGCAGGATAAATAGAAATTGTGTGAACGTCGCTTCGAATTGCATTTTCATTAGTTTCAAATTTTCATTAAACGTGTCCAGT
>BGNK01000263.1:34390-58870 GCA_003297005.1 Symbiodinium sp. clade A Y106 | reverse complement strand
TCCCGGTTCCAGAACCAGCCCCAACCCCAGCCAGCCCGACCCCAGCCCAGCCGACTCCCAAAAGCAAACTATGAAAGCAAAAAAACAAAACGTTTCGCTCAAAACGTTTCGGTCAAAACGTTTCGGTCAAAACTTTCGCTCAAAACCCCGGACCCAAACCCTATACAATTTCTATAAACCCTAAACCCTAAACCCAAACCCTAAACCCCAAACCCTAAACCCAAACCCTAAATCCTAAACCCCAAACCCTAAACCCAAACCCTAAATCCTAAACCCTAAACCCCAAACCCCAAACCCTAAACCCTAAACCCCAAACCCTAAACCCAAACCCTAAACCCCAAACCCTAAATCCTAAACCCTAAATCCTAAACCTCTTTATCATATGTATATTTAAACTTTAATCAAATCATGAATTTAAGGCAATTTTTTAAGGCAAGTTTCCCTTGGACCTCATCAAAATCATTGGGAATTGCCTTAAAAATTNCCTAAACCTCTTTATCATATGTATATTTAAACTTTAATCAAATCATGAATTTAAGGCAATTTTTTAAGGCAAGTTTCCCTTGGACCTCATCAAAATCATTGGGAATTGCCTTAAAAATTGCCTTAAATTCACGATTTTGATGAGGTCCAAAAATTGCCTTTCCCTTGGGACCCTATCAAAATCGCGAATTTAAGGCAATTTTTAAGGCAATTTTCCCTTGGGACCCCATCAAAATCGTGAATTTAAGGCAACTTTTAAGGCAATTTTCCCTTGGGACCCTATCAAAATCATGAATTTAAGGCAATTTTTAAGGCAATTTTTCCTTGGGACCCCATCAAAATCGTGAATTTAAGGCAATTTTTAAGGCAATTTTCGGGTTCCGGCCCCTGGCCAGGCCAGTTTAAGGCAATTTTTAAGGCAATTTTTAAGGCAACTTTCGGGTTCCGGCCTCTTTAAGGCAATTTTTAAGGCAATTTTCAAGGCAATTTTTAAGGCAATTTTCGGGTTCCGGCCCCTGGCCAGGCCAGTTTAAGGCAATTTTTAAGGCAACTTTCGGGTTCCGGCCTCTTTAAGGCAATTTTTAAGGCAATTTTTAAGGCAATTTTCGGGTTCCGGCCCCTGGCCAGGCCAGTTTAAGGCAATTTTTAAGGCAACTTTCGGGTTCCGGCCTCTTTAAGGCAATTTTTAAGGCAATTTTCGGGTTCCGGCCCCTGGCCAGGCCAGTTTAAGGCAATTTTTAAGGCAACTTTCGGGTTCCGGCCTCTTTAAGGCAATTTTTAAGGCAATTTTCGGGTTCCGGCCCCTGGCCAGGCCAGTTTCAGGCAATTTTTAAGGCAACTTTCGGGTTCCGGCCTCTTTAAGGCAATTTTTAAGGCAATTTTCGGCAGGCCAGTTTAAGGCAACTTTTGGGCAGGAAAATAGCATTTCCATATTAGCGGCTTATTAAGAAATCGACCATTTTCGGCAAGGCTCCCAAATTCCGATTTTGGGACGCCAAATGGGCACCAGCGCGCTCTGGCGCGCGCATTGGACAAACCTGCGACTGCGTGATCGAGAGTCGAGGAGATGCAAGTCATGACATTTGACAGCTGCGGTAACTGTCGTAAAGCGATGGCGGAACGGCGCTTCAGCTGTTTCAGGCAATGCTTTCTTTCTTCTCACCTTCTGACGCGCGCATTGGAAAAACTTGCGAGTGCACGAAGACGGCCAGTGATGCGGCGACGACGGCGTTCTTTGCTGGCTTAGCTTCGTGCAGTAAGCTCAATTGATATTGTGACTTTGAATTTCCACCCCTCGACTTGTGAACGCTCCTGTCCGTGCTGGCCGAGAGATATGCTGCGTCGGATNTTGAATTTCCACCCCTCGACTTGTGAACGCTCCTGTCCGTGCTGGCCGAGAGATATGCTGCGTCGGATGTCTGTTGTGTAGTTTCTGTCTGCAATTAACAAATCCATTCCTTTCTTCTTCGCGAGCCAAAAGTGTATGAAGTTTTTTAAGATGGTCAGGTCGTGAAAGCACTTTGTTTTAGGGTTTAATTTGTTCGTGTGATGATAAAAGAAANATTCTATGGGTGGGTGGGTGTTATGTCCAGACCCTTGAAACCACTTTGCTGTGAAACCGCTCGATCCGGAAACCGCTCGATCCGGAGCTGCTGAACCCTAAACCCTAAACCCTAAATCCTAAACCCTAAATCCTAAATCCTAAACCCTAAATCCTAAATCCTAAACCCTAAATCCTAAATCCTAAATCCTAAACCCTAAATCCTAAATCCTAAACCCTAAATCCTAAATCCTAAATCCTAAACCCTAAACCCTAAATCCTAAACCCTAAATCCTAAACCCTAAATCCTAAACCCTACATCCTAAATCCTAAACCCTAAATCCTAAATCCTAAATCCTAAACCCTAAATCCTAAATCCTAAATCCTAAACCCTAAATCCTAAATCCTAAATCCTAAACCCTAAATCCTAAATCCTAAATCCTAAACCCTAAATCCTAAATCCGAAACCCTAAATCCTAAATCCTAAACCCTAAATCCTAAACCCTAAATCCTAAATCCTAAATCCTAAATCCTAAACCCTAAATCCTAAATCCTAAACCCTAAACCCTAAACCCTAAATCCTAAATCCTAAACCCTCTCTCTCTCTCTCAGGCACTCGAAGCGTCAGGCCTGGCGGAGGGCAACATTTGTGCCACTCGTGATACTACAGCGAAGGAAACCCTTAAAAGCGAATGCGAAAGCGTGCTGTCTNCATTTGTGCCACTCGTGATACTACAGCGAAGGAAACCCTTAAAAGCGAATGCGAAAGCGTGCTGTCTGCAGTCAAAGCCGAAGGATCTTGAGGGCAATTGCGTCATCAACTTTCTCCAGTACGTAAATCATACGCTGTTGATGGGCATGCAGGTTCACGACAGCACTAGACCAGACATCGGCATCTGTTGCGTAAATGAGCTGCACGACGAAGGGACGAGGACNATCAACTTTCTCCAGTACGTAAATCATACGCTGTTGATGGGCATGCAGGTTCACGACAGCACTAGACCAGACATCGGCATCTGTTGCGTAAATGAGCTGCACGACGAAGGGACGAGGACAACCCATGAGCATGAACCAGTCGGACCACTGCAAAGTGGCGGTTGCGGCATCGCCAACTTGAAACGAAAGCTGAAGCCAGCCCTCGCGAGAGTCCAACCACTTGAAATTCCATCTCTGGTGTTCGCTCCAAACGAAGACGGGCACAAGTCCCTAAACCCTAAACCCCTAAACCCTAAACCCCTAAACCCTAAACCCTAAACCCCTAAACCCTAAACCCCTAAAACCTCACCCCTCGATCTTCGGCGCTGGCGGCTCCCGGTTTGAAGTGTTTCGGGCCTCTTCTGGGAGAGTCTTCTGAATTGGGTGCTTGTCAACATTAGGGTCCCTCTTTGGGCCCCTATTACAATACGGCACCTATTATTTAGGGTACCCAAAAAGGGACCTTAAGCCTTAATTTGGACAACTACCCAACTGTGCTTCCTTACTATTTCTTCGGTGTGCACGAACGCCTTCAATAAGCCCCCCCCCGCCCCCCCCAACACGCCCTTGCACGGTCTGGGGGCTCAGTGCGCTTGCCGAAACATAGATGCTCAACACCTGGAAACCTTCTGTTTCAGCTACCGGAACCCAAAACCCAAAGTCCTTCGAGGGCCTAAAACCTTTCGGATTGGAGCTTCCAATGGGAGGCTCACGCACAAAGAATGGCACTGTGAGCCACCCATCCGTCACTACGCATCGAGCCGCATGTCTCAGTTGCAGAACGGCGGCTCCTGACTTGGAGGGCTCTGCTGGATGCAGGTTTCGCGCGGTAACCGGGGAGATGCTAAAACGCGTTCTATATCTATCCCCTCCCCTAGGCCGAAACACTTAATTGTGCTAACTATACCGTACCGTAAACCCTGAAACCCCGAAGCCTGAAACGAAACCGTTATTCCCTAAAACCCTCAACCTTAAACCAACCCCTGAAGCCTCCCAAGGTGTCGACGTCCTTGGCACCGGCGGCTTAGCCGACCACGCTTCGAAGCCCTCGGAAGGAACACGCTCGGTTCTTGGAGGCTTCCTGTTGCCACCTAAACCCGAAAAGAAAGCTGACAACAGTAACAGGCTTGTGCTTAAGGACTCTCGTGCAAGCATAGGGTTCATCAGGGATACTTTCCCACACCATTTCACAGTGTGATGTAGAAGCTTCAATCCCAGGACTCATGGCCTTATTCGCCAACGCAGGTTTGAACACTGGACGCCAGAGGAACGGTAGCTATCAACCATGAGAGCTGCAAAGTTGAAGCCATCTAACCAGTGCTACTACAAGTCTGTTGAGTGCCAAAAAGCATCATTCTTGCAAGTCATGCGACTGAGTAAGCTCTGCGCTGTTTTTGCATGAAGCAACCCTAGAGTGCACCGGCCCTCACGGCTTCAAACAAGGGTTAGCTTCTCAGCTCCCGGCAACTCCGCAGGCAGCCGGCTAAACACCAGGCTACATGGGAGTCTTCATAAGGGCTGGCCTTTGTAAGATTGGAATGAAGCGGCTTGTGGAGCTGTTAGAGCTTACGGCAATACAATGTTTCTGCATCTCCTGCCTGGCTTGCAGCTGAAATTCAGGCTTGGACGGAGAGACGGACCGCTCAAGTTGCTGCGGAAGCTCTGGTAGACTTCGGGTATCGGGACTCAGGTTCGATTTAGGTTTAGCAGAGCTCTCAACGAAGGTGCATTTTCAGCCCCCAGCCCGTGGGTTTTGGGATGTGGCCGGCCCTGCAGAGGACGGAGCCAAAAGATCGGCCGGGCTCTTTCCATGCGCACGGAAACCAGCAGTCACAAGGTTCCTAGGTGTGCGGGCACGGGCGGGATGGAAGTTTCGACTTGTTCGTAGGTCAGACAGTTTTCTTGCTACCGTAAGCCAGCGGCAGGTTCCAACATGAGCTGAAATTATTCAGGGATTTGCATGGGCATGGGGTTTAAGGCTTTAGTTTTGCAGCTTGTATCGAGCTGACTATGGAAGCCAGCAAAGGTATGGACACCTTCGCAGTTGCACAGTGCCCTGTGTGTCAAGGGCTTCCGGCCGTGACACAGACTCCGGGTTCAGGATTCAAGGCTTTATGTGCGCAGTAAATCGCCGGAAACTTCTTTCGAAGCATCCAGATAACACCTTGGACCAACTACCAAGTCTACCTATGACCAAACGAAGCAAGCCTCACTCACGATCTCCGAATCGCGGGCTTCATGCTTCAAGTTTTGCATCTGCATCGCGCGAAGCTAGCATCCGACACGAATGGCTTGCAAGCCATTGACATGACGACAATCAAATGACAAGTCGTCATAAGAAATAATAACGCGATCAATCAGAGGTCCAACATCTACTCGGAGGGAAGTTGCTTCCCACAGTTCGGCCGGAGACAACAGAACTCAGCCAGTTGCGACTCGCAGCAACCCATATGGGATCAGCTTGCCTAACACAGGGTGGCCGGTTAGGTGGGGTTTCTATGATTGAATGGGACTTAGGAACTCAGTCGGCTCCCAAGTGACGTTCAAGTGTGGCAGATGATGCGACCTCGAAGCCTCGTTGAATTTTGGCTGACACGAGACTTCCCCAAACTCGCGAGGCAAACTGCATCTTTAGAGAGTACCACATCCATCAAACGGCCGAAAGTCTTTGCCAAACTAGACTGACTTGACGCCCCAAAGATCTTGTCAAACTGAACTGTGAGGATTTAACCAAAACCCACGGTCCCTAAGTCCCCAAACCCGATACAGTAACCTCCCTTAGGCCGTACAAGCCCCATGTACCTTCGGCCGAACCCAAAGCCCAAACCCTGAACTGCACAATCCTAAAACCCTTCAAGAGCCTGGGATCACCCTTCAAGAGCCTGGGATCAGCACCAGGGCAGCGATGAAGAGGGCCAGTACCGCCAGTGCCGCCAGCTGTGGCGAGGCTGCCGGCTCATCATCCTCGGCTCCGAGGTGCTTCCGGCTCAGCTTACAATACATGATATTCTACAGGATATACAAAGCCACAGAAGTTGATCAATCTATCTGTCTGCCCATCTATCTGGCTTAGAGATGGGGGCTTAGGATTTGTTCATTGTTGGAGTATGTTGGAGTTCACGGCTGTTGGTTTAAGCCTTCTCAGGACGTGTCGCGGTGTCCTAGAGCCCCTGTGTGGTCTGGGCCTCTGGTGCTTCGAAGCACTTTGGGGCTTTTGGGGTTTAGGGCTTAAGCCCGAAAATTTGACGGCGACCTCTCACAAAGTCTTCTTCGGGCCGTCATCTCATACTGGACAAAAGCTTCGCGCTAACCGCAAATGCACGTGCAGAAAACTTGTAAAGGCCTTTACAGGGTTCTAGTAGGTGGGGTAATGCCGTGGAGGTATTTCACACAACTGTGCCAACAAATGCATCTCTGAGCAGCAAAGTCTTCGCGTGGCGGCAGTGGCGATTCCCTGCCGTGGGTGGCTGAGGGGAGAAGATGAGAAGAAATGCAAGGTTTCGGGATTTGTCCCACAATACAAGAGAACACAGAGATTCGGGCGGGAATTAAGCAAGGCTGAACCTTCAAAGGGGCCCTTAACCCCGCTGCCTCGTCGCCGCCAAGAACGAGACGCCCCAGGCAAAGAGCGCCGAGCTGCAAACGGCCGCATTGGCGTTGGGACCCAAGCGCCCGACTGCGCCGAGCAGAAGCACCACCCCAGTGCCTAGCCTCGGGTATGGTGTAGTGAAGTGTAGAGTTCATGGCTTACCCATGGAGTGCACGGAGCCAGCATTGAATCTTTGCTGCCGCATTCCGCTGGTCCACAAGGGCAGTGCTTGCTTTGCAGCAAAGCCGGTGACGTTGCGCATGCTGGGTCGTGAGGGGGGCCGTCTGACAGCAGCATCTGAGGTACAGGCTCAAGCAGCTGGATCGGCCGCGGCCCAAACAAGAACCTGGCGATCACGGCTGAATGCTTCACATGCTTCCGTGGGCGGAGACATGCCGGCACTGGCCTTGCCAGCAGATGCCCATCGAGGCCCCGAAGAGGAAGGAGTCGAACTGCCTCTTTAAAAGGCTACTGGTGCTGCTTGGGTTTCGGCGTTGGGCGTTCGATTCCGCTGGGAATTTGGATAGTGTAAAGCCCTGAGTTAGAGTTGGACTGTGAGTTGTGGCTCTGACTGTGTCGCTGCGGTTGGGAGTTTAGACGATGCTGCTCATTTATTCTACATGGAGGCATAGCATCTTTTGTGTCTATCAAAAATTAACTTTGTATGCAAGCTCGCAGTCATCTCACTTCTGATGCCGAAAGATATGCATTCAATTTTGCCGTGCTCGATCGGCCCTACGACACCCAAGTCCCAACTAAGCATCCAAACAACTTTGAATCACGTCCATCTAGGCTCCTCCCCTACTAGCTCAAAGCCCTTTAACCAGCGTATAACTCATCGCTCAGTGAGCTCCTCGAATCCCAAGCACTCCGAAGCCTACCTGGGTGGTGAGAGCCAGACAGCCGCTGAAGAGAAGAGGATCCAGCCTCCAGCACGGCGAACGGAGCTACAAGTCAAAAACCCTAGTAACGTAGACCCCTGATCAACAGAACACGCTTCGCTTGAGAAGGACTGCGCCAAAGATCTTGATAAGGCCTGCAAAGACAAAGCTTGTTTGTTGATCAGGGTCTACATTATGAAACCCCAGGCATCCAACAAGGCCAAGCACCATGAACTCTAGTCCGCATTACAGGGGACCTACAGGGGTGACAAAGACATATGTTCGAAGAGGGACGGCGTTCATGTAGAAGGGCTTCAGAATCCGATTCTACCTGAATCCTAAACCCCGAAAGTCCTAAACCCCTCAACTCTACGCCGCTTTCTCATGACCAGTTTCATGTGCCCCTCTGTGGCCGCAGGGCTTCTACACAGCCTCCTGAGTCGTTCTCTCTCCAACGGACGTTTTTCCACACCGCTTTGGGGTTTCGGAGGTCCATGGCCTTTAAGGGTCAACAGAAAACAAAAGGGGTTATAGGACCTTCCGGCGCTGTACGCCCGCAGCAGTCCGAAGAAGCATGAGGATTGCAATGCGCAAAAATATGCAAACAAGTTGCCCGACACACCCTAAACCCTAAACTCAGAGCACTAAGACATCCCAGCCGGAAGCTGGCGTTGATGATTCAAAGTCGCAATCCCGTAACCACAGGCTCTAGAACTACGGGAACAAGTGCTTGGGCAATATGGTTGGAGCGCATAGTTGTACTCTGAAAGCAACCGGGAACCCTCGAAGACAGGTTGATACCAGATATGCCGTAATGCACCGCGCACTGCAAGAACCAATTGAACCGGAGATAGCAGCATCCGAGACGCTTGAAACGCAAAGCTCTAAATCATCTAAATGCCAAAACTCTGGATCCTAAACCCTACACCCTAAATCATAGCTGGGGCACGGTACCCTGGCTGGGATGCTGGGTGCAGCCTCACCACTACCGAGGCCCAGCACTGTCTGCGCTGCATCTGCCAAGGCTGTGCCGCGTAGATTAACTATTCTCGGATGTACTGGAAAAGTTGGGGGGGCAGTTAATTTTCTATCGGGATCTCGGCAGGCATTCTCTCCTACAGTAGGTTTTCAAGGAAATATCGATTGTAGTCACCATTGTAGACCCACGACATCACATAATGTACAACTGACAACTCTTTCGAACTTGTCTCGGATTATTCTGTGGCTTCAAAGCTCCCCTTAAACCCCTTAATGTACCCTTGAACCAGAAGCTTAAGTTAGCCTTCCGAGCCCTAAGGAGAACTTGGCCACAAGCCCATGTTGGATTTGGTCAGCAGCTGGAAAACTTGGCGGCAGGCTCAAGTTGAGGCGTGTCTCGCAAAGGCTAAGGGTTTTTTCTGGACCCACAACGACCAGAATTGCCGATATTGCTGCACAACTGAAACCCTAAACCCTAAACCCTAAAACTTTGGCTGAGGCCCAAACGGAAGTCTCGAAGCCTCAAAGGATAGCGCAGGCCTGCAGGGAAAGAATCGCCCAATAACTGCGCCAGCAGCAGCGGAAGGCGGGTCACCTTACATCTTGGACTCGTGGTTTGGCCCATGCTAACACGGACTCCGTTAGGTTTTTCAAGAACTGGGAGTGAAGCACCTTCCAGTTCAATCTCAGTGAATGCCAACCTGTGAACCACTGTAACCAGATGTGGGCGTAGGAGTTTCTACCGCCGAGTTTGAGAAACCCCATCAGCTCTACGAAAACAACCTTTATGCACAGTCCCAGTGCTCAAAAAATCCACGAATGCAGGTGCGCTGCGTCCACCTTCAGCAGGCCATCGGAGGCATCGCCCATGAGAATGCCTACCAGGCACAGCAGCAAGGCGGCCGCGAAGCCGGCGTAGATTCCGCCCAAAGCGACCTGGCCGAAACGGGCCGAAGTTGGAATGGGAAATCGGAGTGTTAGGATTTAGAGTTTCGGGCTTACTTTGAGGTGAAGAACGAATACCATGGGAGGCACTTTCAAACACCTCACAAAGCTGTTGGAAAAGAAAAAAAGCCAAACCCTTGTAGATCAAAACCCCGCTGCGACCCCTAAAGTTCGGTAGCCAGCACCCAGCCATTGCCCGTGCCTGGATTTGGACCTTGCGCGAGGGCGCCAACCTCGGCCAGCCGGCTCTGTGACGGGAGGCTTGGTGCTAAGAAGGATGTTCGAAAAAACCTTTAAAACAGGCTCTGTGACGGGAGGATTGGTGCTAAGGCTGCAACGGCTGCGAAGGATGTTCGGAAAACCTTTAGAACATCTTCTGGTGAAAAAAACCCTCTTCCTTCAGGTTTGGCGCGCCGGACCTGTGGCAGGGCAAGTGAAAGAAGGCCTGGGTTTAGGGCTTGCGTTGTCGAAGTTTCAGCTTTATTAGAGCTTTAGGACAGGGCTTGCAAATCCCCTGCGCAAACCGACGACAAAAGCAAACGGTGAAGTGCGATTTAAACGCCACTCCATCGCTCGGCCGCGGGCCCCTTGATCGTCCAGGTGCGCCCGACAGTGCCAAGAGCCGACGATGGGATGAAGTAGCCACCCTGGACCTCACAGAGTAGACACTACAGGGGATGTTGATGACCAGACTCAAACCTTGCCCAAGCCTAAAGTAACATGTCTCTACATAAAAAATCGGTCGGACTGGTCGGCGGCCTCGACGCCAAACTGATCCGCCACCAGGCCACGCCCTAACCCCTGGGCGAAGAGCATGAGAACCAGGCCCACGCCCACTGGCCCAACGCCATCCGGATCCAAGCGGGTGACCGCCACCCCGAGGAGGGGACTGTAGGTCACCTCTTCTACGGAGCGGCCCACAAGGATGTCGCTACCTTCGCGTGCAGAAGCGGCAGCTGCAGATAGTTCACTTCTACAGACTATACTACGTATATCTATACATATATGAATATATGTATATGCATGTAAATATACCTATATGCGTATCGATACGTATGTACGTTGATGACGCTGATTTTTCTGTGTTTACATAGGCCGAGATTAAAGACTGCGAGGAGACGAACCCCTACATCATCAGCAGGAAGCTGAAATTGACCTAAACCCTAAATCCTCAACCCTAGCCCTTTTTGAACCAGGTATCTCTGCCCTAACCCTAAACCCTAAAGCCCCGGACCCTAAACCAAGAAGTGTCTTAGCCGAGGCGCCTTGGCCCTCTAAGAAGCCTACAGCAGCTGAGATGATGTTGCAGAAGACCAACGTGGCCACGAAAGAGGCGCCGACGGCAAATCGCCTTCTTGCTTCAGCTGTGTCTAGGCTCTACCACTCGATATGATGTATAGAGATTGCTTAAGGATCTGGTCAGTATTTACAAGGCTCTTTCGGATCATCTGGTGAAGCCGCTTTACACAGGCGAAGAAGCAGTTGAGAGTTCCTTCGGACTCTGCGGCAATCCGTTCTGTCAAATTCAACAGGGTCATGCTGCATGGGTTCACGCGGAACTCAACTCCAGCTTACGGCCACACATATTCAGCCGGTGACCAAGGTTTCTTAAACCCCTACACCCCGAAGCCTCAACCCGCACGAAACCCGCGAGCAGGAATGTGCCTGAAGCTGTCCTTGCCGGATGGTATGGGCAAGTCCGATGTGCGAAAGACGAGCAGCGCTGCCGGCAGTTCCTGCAAAGGAGCAGCAGTTGGCCCTTGAAAGAGGGGCTCTTTTTTCAGGACAGCCGATAGCATGACGAACTCGGCCTTGTCAGAAGGACTCCACACCTTCACAGGATCGAACTGACCTGCCGAGGGGCAAGAGTTGGATCTTTTGGGATGTCCGTGCTGGGTCGATGGTGGTACTTGCGGGCATCAAGGCTTTCCGTGGTTTTTCTGGGCTTGGAGGTTTTGCAGCCTTTGGACTGCCTTGAAGGCTTCGACTGCCCGACCTCGAGCAACTCAAGGGAGGCATCCAAGGATCCTAACAGCTGGTAGCTTGAAAGCACGATGAAGAGTTTTGACGCATCGGCAACCGCCGGAACTGTCCACAAACTGAGCCGAGGGCAAACAAACTCAGACAGAAGCCGTAGTCGCCGTAGTTCTGAATCTCCGCCAACTTGACAAGAACACCCAGTCCAAGAAACTAGCAACTCCATCAGCCCTGTCGTCGTATACAGGTGTAAGTAACTATACGTATAAAGGTCCTTGCACTCCAATCAACAAAGTCCTGACGCCCTAAATATCCCCAAACCCTAAACTCCAAAACTCCTCAAGCCTTCAACTATGTTGGAAGTCACAGAGACTGCAACCCCTCCTGTAAAACCTTGAGCGAACCTATCAAACAAATGTGAAGCCTCTATAAGAACTCTTAAGCAACCTGCGAATAACCCATGCAAAATAAACTGAATGCTATAGAAACCATATATCGAGAAACTCGAAGCCTATATAGAAATCTCTAGAAACCCTGAAGAAGCCTTCTAGCAACATATAGAAACCCCACAGGACCTTTGGGCCACAGGCTCAGACCGGGAGCAGGCGGAGGGCGCTCTCTCTGCAGGAAGACCTCACGAAAGCAGGGTTTAGGGTTTAGGGTTTGGGGTTTTTTTTCGGGTTTAGGGGTTTAGGGTTTAGGGGTTTGGGGTTTAGGGTTTAGGGCTTCCGGCCGAGGGGCGGGCTGGGGAGGTTAAGGTTAGGGAGTTGTGGGGGTAGGGTTAGAGGTGGGTTCTGCCAAGGCTTGCAAAAACTCCGGCCTACTTGAGGGCCTTAGGGCTTTGTGTTCGCACTTCCGATTTGACTGTCTTCCTTGCGGTATCGTTTTAGTGCAGAATCCCACCAAACTTGAGCTTTATAGGGCTTTTTCACCTTGAGGTTTGAGGCGAAGCACTTTTGCATTTCTTGGGCTCAAGACGTATGCGGCCGTTTCGAAGGGCTTTATGGTGCTTGCATGTTCGATTCTCGGGGTGTTGAATGCTTGCGGGTTCTATCAAGCCTTCTGAATGTTTTGCTGGAGAGAGAGTGCCCTTTGGTGGTGGGGCTGGACTACTAAAACCAGGTTTGGCCAATGTTCAAAAGCTTTGATTGGTAGGCGCTCTTCTCGAAGAAAAACTGCTCAGAAGAAGAAGAAGAAGACGTATGAAGAAGTGACCTCAAAGCGAACCCTAACATAGAAGAATCTGCTATGATCAACCTTTTGGAGGGAAACAGCTGCTTATAGCATCTCCGCTCTCATGACAGCTCTTGCAGCCGAAGCTCCGTGAGGTTGCCTGACCCATACCTTAACTGGGGGTTTCCGAAAATAGGGGACCCAAATATAGTAGCCTAAATAGTAGGATCCTTATTATAAGGACCCCAAAATAAGGTACCCCGTATTTTCGGAAACCCCCAACTTGGGGATGGAGGGTCTGAAGGATTCTATGGGTTTCCTTTGATTAGAGTTACCTCGAGGGTTCTGTAGGATGCAGCAAACCCAGAAAGACAGGCTAAAGCTTGCGGCTGCGCCAGATGGTTCCGTGCTGGACTGGTTTGTAGAACTCCTGTTACACTACTCTTCTCCCCGAGGGCTGGGGTATTGAGGAACAAGACTTCGAGCTGTGCTGCTGCCATTCTATCAATCGCAAAGACGCTGCAGTACGCGTTAGAGCACACGAACAAGTTGAAGCGATGCTTCACGAAATTAAGTCTGAAGGCTAAGAAGAGGCCCCTTAAACCTTATGCCCTTCAACATCCCTTCAAACCTTCACAGACTGAGGGGCCGCTGGTCCAAGGCTGCCTGCCGGTCTTCCAGGAACTGTTGCAAAGTCCCCCGGCCGCCGACATCCCGCCTTTCCGTCATGTAGGGCTTTAGGGTTTAGGGCTTGGTCTTTAAGGCTGTGAAGTCTTAGGCAGGGGTATTAGGGTCTCCGTTTTGGGGCACGAACATGAACCATGGCTTCTGTCAAATACAAGTTCCCCACATTCGGGATTTAAGGGTGGAGAAAGCCTATATATAGGGCTTCATAGGGAGGTCTCGGGAGGGTTTCTGTCCCCCCCCCCCAAATCACGATTGCGGGAGCAATGATACACTATAGGCACCATGTGCCAAGGATATGGCATGGATCTTCATGAACCCCCCTTTGGCTCTTGACTGCCCCTCTGACTCGAACAGCTCCATGTCTGATTCTTTTGGTTTAGTAGATCCGGGTCTGAATGACATTAGCCGTCATCAACCTTAACCCCAAAGCCTGAACCCCGTAACTCCACGCCCCAAAGCCTGAACCCCCTTACTCCACGCCCGAAACCCTGAACCCCCTAACTCCACATGCCGAAACTTCGCTCTTGATGGGCCAAGGCTCGCTAGAAGTCCGCGTAGGACGAGGCAGCGCCCGAGGCTGAGATCTTAGAGGTCGGTTTGCTTCAGTAGAGTTCTTTGGAAAATGGATATAATATATCATATATGAGGCTTCCTTATAAAGCTCTGGTTGACAATCCCACCTTCAGCCCCTCCGAACCTCTGCTACTTCTGGTCCCTTGAGTAGGCCGCCGGGCTCGAAGTGACGGTGAAGCCACTGCCGGCCCTTAGATTCGCACAAAAGGGATCTTTGGGGCTATAGTGATGAACATCGCAACATCACAATGGCTTTTCGACGACACAACACAAATTTTGTTCAGGCAGATCCGGGTCTGGAGTCTTCTTTTCGAAGCCGAAACCTGGCCCTCAAATCTATACCAGAACCACTTGCAAACTCCCTACGAGCCTTTTAGCGCCAAAGCCGGTATTCCAAACTCTGTGCAAGGAAACCAAAGGAAGATTCGGGCCGCCCCACCCTCCCAACAAAAAGAAAAGAACGATATACAATTAGAGACGCACACACACACGCGCGCGCACGCAAACACAAACACACACACACACCCGCACACGCACCCGCACGCACACACACACACACACACACACACACACACGATAGACTCCTAAACCCCACCCCCAAAGAACACCGTAGTACTGCTTCACTCGGGGCTGCATCTGCAATGCTTCTCGGAGCTCGCCCACTTCGAGGACCTCTGCAGACTCCTGCGCAGCACGTGGAGCTTTCTTTGAAATGTTCCGGCTTGTCTTTCTTCAGCTTTCGGGGGTACAGGGACGTCGGTGTCGCAGGTCTAGGTTCGCACGTTTGGGGAGTTAGGGTAGTAGTGTTGACGATGCCAGGCAGATTGGTTGGGATGTGCTGTCGGCGCTCACACTCGGACGATCCAGGCGAGGCATATGGTTCGAGGTCTGCTGTGTGAAACATCACTAATGGGAAAGTACCTATCACATCTTATCATGATACCCCCTTGTCACGCTGTTTTCCCGCCTGAGCCCCCATGCGTTGTGATTTGTCTAGTTCTGGGGTCTCAAGCGCTACGGACTGCAGATCACCCATGGGGGTGTCGGGAGTAGCTGACAGCCACAAAAAGTTGAGTAACGAATAGTCTGTGATCTGGTGTGGGCCACTGGCCCAACCTGTTCCTTGCGCGGAGCATCGGAGACGTCCCAAACCGAAGAAGGCGCCCTTATGAAAACCCTTAGAAGCAACTCTAGAGCTTGTGAGTTTTCAGCTCTTCCTGACTCGGGCCGGAACCCTCGCAGTGAAGCTCTCGGCCCGTCACAGTATTAAAGCCACCCCACTGCCGTGTCCCTCAATCCCTATCCCACATCCCCAAACCCGAAACCTCCAAACCCCTGACGCCTTGTCAAAGAGTGTCTTCAGAAGCGGCAGCGTGCCAGGTCCCAAAGCATCTCGGAAGCGCGTCACGTCGGCGAGCTGCTGCGAGTCCACGTCAACCCTCCGGTCAATATGAACTAAGGTTTCCGATTTGGGATTCCGGCTCGGAGCTTCGGGTTTCGTCTTCATGGTGCTGCAGTTTGGGATCCTGGTTGAGGGAGGGACTGTAAATTTTTTACCCTGTGCTGCAGTTTGGGATCCTTCGGGTATTCAACACTCAATCAAAGTTCTGTCGTGCAGGGTTTGCGAGGATGCTCTCAGCAAGAACTCAGAAGTTGATGTTCAATGATTTGTTATTATGATTATGATTATTATTATTACTATTACAATTATAGTATTAAATATAACTATTATTATTATTTGTATTAAATATAACTATTATTATATTTGCACATTTGCACATAGCCCTGGTCTATCGGCGCTGAATCTTCATGCAGCCCTATTCAACAGTCCGCTGCATT
This sequence comes from Symbiodinium sp. clade A Y106, assembly GCA_003297005.1. NCBI lineage: Eukaryota > Dinophyceae > Suessiales > Symbiodiniaceae > Symbiodinium > Symbiodinium sp. clade A. The sequence goes on along the minus strand of BGNK01000263.1, from coordinate 43,230 downwards.
TTCCCAGCCAAAGCTGGATGTAGCGTGCCTCTACACAGGTAAAACCGAAAGAGAGGGCGAGGGGGAGACAGGGGAGTCTTAGTCTTTCCGAGTGTCAGGGTCAGAGCATTCTGGGGGTTTCCGAAAATTAAGGGTACCTTATTTTGGGGTCCTTATAGTAAGGATCCTACTATTTAGGGTACTATCAGAGGGTCCCCTATTTGCAGAAACCTCCTTCTGGCTTCGGCTTCAGGTCATCGTCAAGCCACGCTGCCAGGTCGAAGATGCTGAGGACCTCTGCTCGCGTGATGGAGCTTGAAGACTCATATGGGAGTTTCCGAAAATTAGGGGTACCGTATGATCCTATTATTGAGGGTACGGTCCCCTAACTTCGGAAACCCCCCATATTCCGGTTAGACGAAAGACTCTGACTCGCCTACACCCTTTTGCAACTGGCTTGCAACCTCACGCCAGGATAGCTGATTCGCGCCGGGCTGTACTCATGACAGCAGGGAAACCCTAAACCCAAAGGCCCTAAGGGTTGCGATTGTAGGCTTTCCTGTGGGATATGCTCAGGGCTCAGGGGCTTCAAAGCCAAAACTTGGACAAGCTGGGCTTCGTTCTCGAAACCATACATAGACATAGACATCATGAGGAGGCCTACAAGGTATACCAGTGTTACTTATTATATAACACAAAGCCTCTACATCATCCACCCCCCTGGGCCTTCCCCGACTCCTCCGACGCCTCCGCGTCGGGAGCGAGGCTTCCAAGCCTTTGGGAAGCCTCGGATCTACCGCGCTTTAGAGCTTGGGAATATAGCTCTCAGGATGATGCTTGAGGTTTTACTTTAGGGCTTGAGGGTTGAGGGTCTATAGAACTTTATAGCGTTTAGGAATTTAGCCATGGTTTCAGAATGACACTTTAAGGGGGTCGTGTGCCTCTTGGGTCTTCATCTACCACTATCTAGACAGCTTTCGCCTAACATCAAGACAAGCAGACGAAGAAGGCAAAAGCAAAAGGATCGCCAAGCAAATTACGATCTGCAGTGAGGTTCGTGCGTGCAGATTTCATGCAAAACCGAAAGCCCTGAACCCACTTTAAACAATTGGAAAACTTGTGACAAAGCCCTTGAAGCCGGAAAGCTCGCGTCGGCACGGTATCTGGCACTTTCGGACCGTCCGCCTGCACTCAGCAAGGTTGCAGGCATGGCACATGTAAGCGTAGCGCTCCAAGAGTACCTGCCACTGACTGTTTCTCCCCTTGAGGGCCCGGCCTCTCAGGAAGCAGGACTGCAAGCCGTATTTTAGAATACCCCCCCCCCCCCCCCACCTCCGGCACCCCAACCCCGGGGCAAGCAGTCGACACACCCCAACTACTCGCCCTGACAAAGCCTTTGATATCCGATAAACAATAAAGAGTATCCAGAGATGCCACCTCTGCGCTTTCACTTGAGTCTTCGCTTTCTTCTGCTGCCAGCAGCTCACGCTTCGCTCGTTCCAGATCGGCGTTCGCGGCCTGGGAGTTCAGTTGCTACATCCTACAGACTCTAAAGCCTGCGCACTGACGAGCTATACATCCTAGAAGCCCTTTGCTCTGAAATCTGAACACCCCACACCATACATGCAAAAGCCTGCGGAGCTAAAACCCTGAACAGGAAAACTCTAAATGCTGCACCCTATCATCTATATGCCTATGCTCACCAGTATCTCTATCTTCAAACCCTGCATAAACCCTAAATCCTATCTCCCAAAGCGTCAGCCCTAAACACTGGCCCTTTACCCTAAATCCTAAACACTGTAGCCCCTACTTTACCGAAACACCTACAGCTTATAACCTAAAGCCGAGAAAGGCTTTAGGGTTCCTACGGTTGCAGACCTTTACGTTTGGTGGTGGTGTTGACAAGTGCCATTATTTCAGATGGCTTGGGGTGGATGTCTGACACTCATTGAAGGTCTTCTTCCCGTGGGTGTTTAGATGGTGGTCCAACTGTATAGTTGCAAGATTGTAGAGATTTCATAGTTCAAGTCGGGTCATGTGTGGATTCCTCGACAAGGGTCGTCACGCTGACCGTAACCCGCTAACAGGTCCAGGCAACCGGAACAGGAGCTAGAGGTAGGGAGTAGGCGCGCTACAAAGTCACAGGAATGCAGAGGAATGGAGCTGCGAATCGATTGGGTTCATTATCGTTTCCGACGGGCAGTTAAGCACGATTCTGCGAACCTCGACACTAGTTACACCTTCTTACCTTTGCAACTCGCAGAGATGTGGAGTAATACGAGCAAGCCCAGCACAAGCTGCAAGCAAACGACTCTAGCGATTCGATGTATGCATGAACGGAACGAACATAGAAACATAATTTTGAGCAACCTCCAAAACAAAATAATCGCCGAAATGAGCAGCATTACCACAGTTTCATCCCAGCGCAGAGTTGACTATTCTTTTGCTGCAGATGTGAGGTGGTTCGAGCCTTCATTGCTTCGTAGGCTGCTTGCCACTCTTCGGCTGTGGCATTTTCCTCCGGGGCTGCCGGAAGTGCCGGGGAATCTGAGCTCTTCAGCCCCTCGCTGCGCTCGACCTCGAGCCTCGCTGTGCGTTGGGTTTAAATGCTGTAGGGGCCTTAATAATCAAAATAGGGCTTTGGGGTTTTTCTACTATGACTATAATAAGGTACCCCCAAATGGTATTGGTGATTTTTCAAGCCCCTATACTCGGGCTTGTAAAAGGAAGACGAATTTCAAAACACGAAGGAACCACCAGTGGTTCATGATGGCAGTAGCAACCGTGCCTGCTGTTGCAAAGAGCTGGGAAAGTGAAAGGGCATCAGTTCTAACAAGTGGGGGACCCATGCTGGCTCTTTGGGCTTGCGGGGTTCTGAGATGTGGGGCGAGCAAAGAAAAATCATCCGAGCGACTGGTAGGCTTTCTGCCAAAGCTCCCTCAACTCGTCAGCTTTTGGCTCAGAAGCCGCGCGGACGACTTTGCCAGTATTCCGATGCCAACTCCGTTGCGCATGTCTCTGTGTGCGAGATACGGCACAGGCGCAAACCCCAAGCAGGGGCACGGCCTGGCGTCCTCCAAGCGGCCTCGCAGCTTCGGAAGCCCTGCTTGGGTTGCTGGGCACGGGGTTGTTGTGGGCACAGAGCGCCCGCGGCACAGGCGATGGAGAGGGTGCCAGGCTGGCCATAGCTCTCTTTGCAATTGTGTCAATCTGTGCAAGCTATGGTAGGGGAATGGCCTACCTTCTCGGATGGTCTGTTGATGTCTTTTGTGCACCGCATCTGTCTTTCCATCGGTATGACTACTTGTGACTACTTTTAATGATACCCTAAAACCATGTTGAAACATAAAGCAGCTGAGCTTGAACGCCACGAACAGTTGTCGGGGCGACAACTTTCTGCATGCACCGGGCCTGAAGCTTCGATGTCAGTGTCCAAGCATGTGCCCTCGATTTTTCGGCTGCACTCGCTAAGCTGTCGTACTGCACTTCTAGAATGAATTCCTGTACCTAATAGTTGCGGCTTTCTGCCAGCGGGTGAGACACGCTTAAGCTGACATGCACACACAGCGGTATATAAGGATGTCGACGAGCCTCTCGTAGACATCCAAATGGAAACAGAAGCAATGCATGCGCAAAGGTATGCATCTGCGTGTGCATGAAGGTACAGGGTTTGTATGTGGAGATAATCTTGCTTTTGTTCCAACATGTTTGTCAGCTCCATCGTTTGCAAGGTGTCCTCTTAAAGTCTCCATATTTATACACGTGCATGAATGTATACACCCACGATCATCCATCTGCTGGCTCCTCGTGGTCTGGCTCCTCCTTGCGGCAGGGGCTTCAAACAGGTCTAAGACCCCAGGAGCTTCGGCACTACTGGGGTTTCGAAGCTCCGGGCGTTGGGCCGAAGCAACAGCAGCTGGATCGAGGACTGAAGTGGCTGGCCGCAACACGAGCCCTCGAAGCCCCAAAACCCAAACCCTTATCTGAGACCAAGTGACGAAGCCGTAGCCCAAAGTCAGCTCTTGGGGAGCATCCCAGCACCAACCCTTCCGTGGGTAAAGAAACATACCTCAGCGAGGCAAGTTTGGTCAAGTTGGATTCCGGAAGTTGCTGTCTGCAATATGGTTTCTATCATCATAACCATTTTCTTTAGTAGTGCTATTGCTGTTATTATTGTCTTTAAGCTTATCATTACCTATAGAACCCTTTAAAGAACCCTTACGGGGACCCTATCTAAGTATTAATGCGCCTACAGTGTCCTGGAGACTCCGAGCAGCTCTTGAACTCGACCCGAGAGCCATCCTCGACAGGCCTTGCACACGGGACCATCACCAAGTTGTTCCGGTCCTTGTAGGGTTTAGGGTGTAGGGTTTAGGGCTTATAGGGTTTAGGGTTTATTTTACCCTCCTACTTAGCATGGACGAGGCCCGCATTGCAGGGTTTAGGGTTTCTAGCTTTTACAGTTTAGGGTTTATAGGGTTTAGGGGCTAAGGGTTTAGGTTTATTAACACCCTATCACCAAGTTGTTCCGGTCCTCGCAGAGTCTGCTTGAGGTGGCTCGAGGGCTTTCGGGCTTCAGTTTGGGTTTAGGCAGTTTGGAGTTTAGGCCTTTGGTGGCTCACTATTTAATTTGTGCTTGGGCTCCAGATTTTAATAATTTTAATAGTTTAGGATTGCAGGTGTCCAGACCTTGGGGGTTTCGGCGTTCAGGCTGTTGTTGAACAAGCAGTAGGGCTCCCTAAACCTTAACCCTCATAGATCCGACACGTGGGAGTGCGGGTTCGAGCGCAAACTTCCGGCGCTGCCAGCTCTGAGGTTTAACAAGTTATTAGTTAATAGGTCTTTATAACACCCAAAATGATAATGACAATGAAAAACAGCAGAAATGATAATAACGATCACAGCAAAAAAACAGAACAATCAAATCAATGCCACCAAGGAGACATGATTTTACAAGGTGTTTTGCGAGCACGTCTTGAAGTGAGTTGCTGCCAACATAAACTATATGCGAGTTTATGGCGCCAGGTACGGCTCTGACTCCGTGTTTCAGAAGAGCGCTTTCATGCATCTTTGGCTACGAAAGCTCTCCCCTTAAGCATCCCTCCTGCAGGACGGTGGGGCTTATAGTCTACAGTTGAGGTTAGGTGATGGGGACGGCCATGTAGACTGAGTCATTTAGCTAGCTGCTACATCGTCGGATCCTCCCAAGCACCATGTATGAACCTGGACGGAAGACGCTAGGAACGGCGCAGGATCATTCTAAAATGCTACAAAGCTTCAACGTCTTTTACGTTGTACTCGGCCTGGTCTTTGCAGCACCCGTACAACCTGCGGCCGGAAGACAAGAGGTGTCTTTTGCTGACCGTCTCCTAAGCCCTTTTTTGCACCGACTCCCAAACCCTAAACCTAAACCGCTGTCCTGTGCCCACGCTTGGAGTCTCTGGGGTCTTCACCGTATTCTTAGTTCCTGAATACATATGCCCAAAAACGTGTATACTTTCTTCAGTTCTATAAGGGATTATATTATCCTCGAAACGTGTAAAGTGCACTCGTTCAGCCAATTACTAAGTTAAGGTGTTCACTCGCTTTTTTGTTCTTTCGGGCGGGGGGGTCTGGGCCATTGCATTTCTACGTACATGGGCACATGCCTTCCAAAGTTAAGGTTGCATCTCAACCCAATTTTATTGTGTCATGACTCATGCAACTGGCTGAACGCGATCCAAGTCGAATCCTTTCAATAAAACCACCAAATCCTGAACCGCAAACCCAAACCCAACAGTTCTGCGCAAGACGCGCATCATTGGCCATGGCTGCCAGATTCGAGGCGTCGTTCCTTTGTGGGCGGACACGGACAAGAGGGTCGGAAAGTACGGGCGCCTTCATTTGGGTGTTCTCATCCCACATGAGACCGAGGTTCCAGGCCACGTAGGATTTGTACGGCTCAGACAAAGCATAACCTGAGATCGAAGCTTTTGGATCCCGGGTTCATGCGCACTTGTTTAGCTCGGAAATGGGGACTTGATGAGTGCCGGCATTGCAGATAAAGGTGAAATGTGCAAGAAGATCGGCAAAGACGGGGAGATCACGGCAAATTGCTTAAAACTTTGCCTGCCTTCTTATGGCCCTATAGGAGTGCATCACAGAGAGTATGCTTTTGCTTCAGCGAAGACCCAGATATCCCAGCTCCCGAAGCTTCTCTTCAGGCATGGGCACACTGCTCGTCCTCATCCCAGGTGATGTGTTGAGAGCACCGCCCCTCTTCCAGCCACTCGCGCAGCGTCTCGTGCAGCGGGCGGAGAGTGCCCCACAGCTCCCCTGCAGTGTATTCGTCACGAAGCCATCCTCGCAGCCGAACATGCGGGCTAGAGTTTTAGAAGGGCAAGTAAAGCCCAAAAAATGGGCGGAGTTCCTGTGTTTGGCTCAAAACTAGCTTAATTTTAATAATCATCGATTACATGTGGCATGCCTTCGAACAATCGATAATACATTACCAATTGCCGCAGAGATGCCGAACTTTCCGCCAAAGACCTCGCTTCTCTGGCGAGGACAATGAAAGTCTCAGAGAAAAGCTACCAACCGAAACTCTACCTCGCAGAACGAATCAAACAAGGCAAGAAGTCTGACACTTCCACAAGCTTGCCTTTAAACCCTAAACCAATGAACCAACAGTTCTAAACCCAAAGCAAACCCTAAGCAGCAATACACCCGAAGCAAAATCTAAATTGTAGAAAAGAGGCCATGCAAACCATAAACTCTGACTCCGGTGACTTCTCGTCGCAATGCCTCTCCGCTTCATCGTCCTCCAGGAAACCTTTGAGCGCTGCCCCACAAGCGGGCTGAGGAGGGTTTAGGGGTCGGATTGCGGTTTAGAGGAGTCAGAGATAAGTTTAGGGTTTGTGGAGTTTGGAGCATTAGAGGTTGTTTGGCCTAGGGTTTAATAGGGTTGGTGGGGTTTGTAGGGTTAGGGGCTTCGATGCCCACAACTCTGGACAATCCAGGCAGGGTTACCGGTTGAGGACCTTTCTCCCCTATAGTTTCTGTTTTTGGAGTTGGTCGATTTTTGTTGGATACGCATGCTTAGGACCCCAGAATGAAGACACCGAGGTGTTGAAGGGTTTACCCTCCAAAGGCTGCCAGACTTAGCCCCGACTCCCCCCTACCCTAAACCCTAAACCCTAAACCCCTGACCGATAGCAGCTTAGACGCCGTCCACCCCCAGGGAGCTGTCCCGCAGCAGCTCAACAGGAGCCGGGGGACCCGCGGCAGTGGTGAACCTCGACTTCTATGCGGGTTCTATCAGGGCTAGATTGGCTAGATAGGGGAATTTTACGGATTAGGCTTTGAATGTCGGGCTCAGGTTTGCCATTATTGACTGGCTGTAGAATTCAGGCTTTGAAGCTTGCGGGAACACGGATTCGACCCCTGCCACCCAGAAAGGAACCTCCCTGAGTGCGGATGCTCCTTGGAAAGCTCCGGCTCTTGAATCCGTCGGACATAGGGCGCATTGAGATCTTGGTTCCACCGACCCTGAACTTCAGCTTATGGCTTTGCCAGGCAAAGGACAAGCCTGCGCATGTCCTTAATTAATTAACATTCTTTAACCAACAAGGCTGAATGTGCCAAGCGCCCTGAAAAGACCCAAACACCCTTCCTCCATGCTCCAAACCCCAAACCCCGAGCCGAGCTCCTCTTGTGGCAAGGAGCAAACCTCGCCCCCTTGCGCCGCCAATGCTGCTAGCTGCAACGACCGGCATCTGACCTGCTTCGGTGCCGCGCTCCAAAGGTCTACAAATCCTGAACTTCGGGGCCTTATGTGGTCATAGGGGTACTTGAAGTAAGGATACCGATGATAATACTTGGGAGTCTAAACCTTGGGTCTCCAATCTAGTTCCCAATTTTTGTTGCTACACTTGTGTATGGAAGCATGCTTACCACCGTGGTGGCTTAACCAAAACAGGAGCTACAGAGTTGGGTGTCGATTTTCGAGTCACTGTGCAGCATTGCTTCTGCTATCTAGCTGCTAGCTCTAACCTAAACCCTAAACCGTAAACTCTAAACCCTAAACCTTAAATCCTAAGCCCAAAGCCCTTGCGTCCCGGGCCCACAACCCCCGAGTTCCCACAGCCCTAGACACCCCCAAAATCCAAAAAATCCGAAACCTAGAGCCCCTGAGAAGCCCTTTTGGTCCCTCAACCCCCGCTCTAGAGTTTTAGGATTTGTCCCTCTTGGGGTGTAGAGTTTGGGTGCAGAGTTTTGGGAGTTTTTCCCCTCTTGAGATTTCGGGTTTAGAGTCTTCGGATTATAGGTCTTGGGGGTTTTAGGGGATTTAAGGCATAGGATTTGGGTTTTGCTCCCGGGCGAGCCGGCATTGCAGGGGGGTACAGCTGAAAACGACTAAAGAAGCGGTCTACGTCGAAATTGCTGGTGGCTTTAAGCCCTTTCTGTAGGGCTTTACGGTTTTAGCTTAGTTGCTGAGTTCACTATCGCAACAAATCGTACACATTCAGTTCTAGAAGGGTCATGTTACCCCCAAGAGTGTAAAGTGTATTCATTCGGCTACTAGGTTAGGGCTTTTGCAACCCCGGCCTTCATTCCCTCGGATGCCCGTGTCTTCCGGAACCCCGAGCCAATCCAATCCTGCAGACCGTTTCGTTTAGGGATTTGGGGCTTTGGACCTGTCGGACCGCACTTTAGGAGTTTAAGGCTGCGTTTTTTTGCTTTATCTAGGACTCTTCAGTTTGAGTTTGCGGTAGTTGAGGGTTAAGGTCAAAAGTTTTGAACTTTATACAGATTCTCGTGTAGTGGCTTTAGGTGCAATAGAAATGGGGCTAAGATATGTTGTAGCCTACTATTGCTGCCGT
>BGNK01000263.1:16890-29390 GCA_003297005.1 Symbiodinium sp. clade A Y106 | reverse complement strand
TCGGGGGTTTAGGGTGTACGGTATATAGGGCAAGGCCTACATTGTTTAACTGTTCTGATTACCTTATGCAGTTCCTTTTTGGGCGGTAAGGGTTCAGGGGTATACACTTTTTTAGGTCATTCGGTCATCCGGGTTAGGTTTTCGGGTCTGCGGCCAAGTTTTGAGCATAGGAGAAGAATCCGAATCAACGAACTATAGTAACTAGTTCGACGTGAAGGACTTGACCAGCATTCAGATTGTGCCATGGCTGACTGAACGATTGAGGTCATGCCACTGGCTATCTTGAGAGCCCTACTCGTGCGCAATAATTACCACTTTAAGCACATCGGCATCGTCATCTTCATCATGAGCGCAAGTAGCAGCAGTAATTCGCGTACCTCATCTGGATCATGACTCCAATCATCGCTGCTCCAACCATGCTCAGGCTCAACATCGTGATTAGCTGCCTCCTCATCGAAGGCAACAAACCAACGAGTCGTAAACAGCTTCGAGGAATGCTCATAACAATGAGATCGACATAGACTCCTACAGCTATCAGACAAGCCTTCCCACGTCGCGGTAAACCCTGCAAGCCCTGCAAAGCAAATCTAAACCCATTCCCTAATATCCGGTTCAGAGGCAGCCGAAGGACCACCTCCTTGCTCCTGCAGTGGCTGGAGTGTCGAGGGGTCTTCCTCCTGCACAGGAGAGACAGATATAGGGTATATAGGTAGGACTGCCTCATGTCTAACGTCTGTATGAGTAGAACAAAAACGCATACATACATGCATACCTACCAAAATGCAGCCACCCACCGCACATATCTATCTATCTATCTATCTATCTATATATATATATATATGTATATGTATGTCTTTAGAAAAGCTCGCCAGCTCCCTCCTTCGTGGACTCTGCGAAAATGGCCCATGCCCTGTCGATCTCCTCTGGCGGATAGTGGAGGCTTGCAGATACTGGGGGTCTTAACAACTCGTGGGGTATCTCATAGTGTGTATCCGCCCCCATTGATTAGACACCCCCGTAATAATCAACACTTTCCAGGAATCCCACTGAAATCATCCCGCCTTTTGAACCCTGTTTGAGTTAGGGGGTGTAAGAGCAAGAGCCGGAGCAAGAGCAGAAGCAAAGAGAAGCAGCAAGAGCAAGAGTGGGAGCAAGAGCAAAAGCCGGATGAACAGCAAGAGCAGGAGCCGCAGCCGGATCCCCAAGGTGGCAGTTTTATGAGATAAAGCTGCCGCCAATAAAAAACACACACACCAATTTTCGAGCTGTATTGGCGGACCGCCCCTCCCCCCCATAAAATATACATAGGAACCCTGAGGACGAGGAGTTTTACTTATTCAGGTCCCATTTCGGTCTTTGGGATTGCTCGCTTTGTAATCGTTTAGTGACATGCTTCATGCTGGAGCTTAGGTTCTGGATTTCCCAGTTTGAAGGCCGGGCATGACTCACGCGGTGTTCAAAGAAACAGTCCCGGCTTCTGGGGTGAGGCGCAGCTTCAAGGCTTAATTCCCAGGGGCTAATGCGTTCAAGGCCCCAGTCGGTGAGCGTAACCTGCTAGCCCTAAACCCCAGTCTATATTCCCGACTCCGGTATGTTTAGAAAACATTCCCCTGAACCCCAGAATTCCCAAACCCTGAAACGCTAGAATATCCTAAACCCTGTTCGGGGCTGAGGATTCCTCCTCTGCGTTCTCAAAGCCTTCGAAGATCCGGTGGAGGGAACTCCAGAGCCAGTCCACGGGATCGCGCCAAACGGCGATGATTTGGAGGCCTTGATAATTAGTCTAATTTAAGTTACCATACCGAGGATCTATAATAAATAGTATGGTTTCCTTATTATTGTGGTAACTTGATGGTGAACAACAGGTTTGTTTTGGTGGGTGTTGTAAGGCTTTGCTGTGAACTTATGGGGCCTTACAGTCTTGTTCATTTCATGTGTGGTTATATAGGGTGTCATAATGGGTGCTAATGGTTTTGTCGGGTTTTTACACGGTTTTATGGGGTGCTGGAACGAGATTGATCTATGCGTAGTATTGGAGTAGGGGCTTAGGGCTTCGGGGTTTTGGGGTTGGGCTTCGGGGTTGTCTGTTGAAGATCCAATACATATGGCGATGCAACAAGAAGCAGGGAAGGCAGGTAGGAACGAACGAACCAGGATTGAAGGAAGGAAGGAACGGAGGAACCACCAAACGAACGAACCGAACCGTAATGATAACACGGGCCGCAAGTATACGATCAGCATAAGTGGCAGTCGCAAAAAAGAGCACTTGTACTAGCACCAAGTGTTGTGTTCGTAACAGTTATATAGTGGGTCAGATCCAGACAGTTACATAATCGTAGCACCGTGCAAAACCATTCCCAGCTAAAGACACATTCGTGAGGTCCTCTGGAACATTTCGCTAAATCCCTAACCCCTATACCCCTATATTCGGTACTCGCGCTGGCAGGAACCGCGGGCGCAAGATGAAATTGCAGAAGGTCGGCCCGGAACGAAGAGGAGGTTGCGCAAGCAGTTGGAGCTGTAGATGATTTTCGGGTTCCGGAAGGCCACCTGATGTGAAGATGACTCTCAGCTGCAACAGTTTAATATACCAGCCTGAAATTTGACAGACTATTCCGTAGGGTTTCTTATTATAGCCATACTATATACACCAAAACCATACTCCAATTATCCTTGAATGCTAAACCCTGAAAGTCTAAACCGACTCCACACGCTAAACCCAGGCCTACAGCACAACACATCTATGTCGATAGCATAATGGACGGCATAGCACGAAACGGTGATCTATGCAATGATGGTACACGAGGAGGCTAGAACTATGAGTATTCACAAGAAACTCTCTGACGACGACTCCAAAAGTCCTTTTGCACTCTCGTCCTGAGAAAAAACCAGTCCCAATAAACCTCAAAACAGCTAGCCCAATTCTTAATGTGGGGGCCTGTTTAATCCAATGAGCCTCTTTAATGCGGCTTTTTCCTTATTCGAGCCCGTTCCAAAAAACGGGTGGCCTAATTACTGCGTTTTTTTTTTGGGTTGGGTGATTTTCTGTACTTCTGTTCTACTACTGTCCTACCAGGCCTCAGACGTGGTCGATTGTGGAGGGGAGTGTAGGTTGGAGGCAAAAGTCTTCAACATGAAGGGTTTTTAGTCTTGTTAGTTCTCTTGGAGTGATCGGGCTTTGGTTTTCAGCTGTTGATGATCCCCCAACCCCACTAAACAGCTTCAGGTACTCTCTACTGTACTACTGATGTACTACTACTGTACTGCTACTGAACTACTGCTGTACTACTACTATACTACCGCTGTATTACTATTGTACTACTGTACTACTATTGTACTACTACTGTACTAGTTATTAGTTACTGTACTTCAAAATGAAGGGTTTTAGTCTTGGTAGTGATCTTGGAGTGATCGGGGCTTGGTTTCGAGCTTTTGCTGACCCCCAGACCCCGACCGGCATTCGCGCAGAACCGCAGATCCTCCGCCCAAGCCAGCCCCAAAACCCCGGTCCCCCAATTCCCTTGAAAGTTTAGCATAGCCACCCAGACCCTAAGCCACCGGAACTCACCGGGGTTCACTCACACCAGACTATTCAAGCCAAAACTTTTGGTCGGGGAGGGGGGGGGTATTTAGGCCGCCACATTAAGGCTTCTATATCGTAGAACCCGCATACAACCATTATAGAACCCTTTGAAGTGTAAAGGAACGCTCCAAAAGGAGCCCAAACCCAAACAATTCGAAAGGCGTGGTCCGAGGACGTCTCAATTCCTCCCAAACCCTGAGCTCTTGTTAAGGAACTAAGTTTCGGGGTTCCAGGGTGCAGGGTTGTGGACCTCAGATGTCGGACATTTTAAAATAAGTTACCGCAGTAAGGAACCACATCGTTTAAGTTGCAATACTGGGGAAAAGCAAAAATATTTTAGTTGCCTCAATAAGGAGAACATGTTATGTAGCAGAGATCCGTATTCCGGTACCTGAAATTAAGTTCCTGCACAAGAATTCAGAACCCCTCCCTTCAGGGGTTCTGTGCTCCATGGGACCTTACTTTCGGAAATGCGCAGGCAGGCCCCGATGAAGGGCCCTCAAAGAAGAAGGCTTTGATCAGACTCCAAACAGACTAGGTAATCCCATGGTATGATCCTGATGCTGCGAATGATTCAGGCCCCCATATTGCACTAGAAGCCCTGGGTGGTAAGAATTGGATCCTCTGCGGCCCAGGAACGAGCCCTGTTGGCTCCCCATCATCGTTAACCTGCGATCTGGGAGTCCAGGGTTCGAAGGAGACCCTCTGCCCTGCTACCCTATATACCGTAACCCGGCATAACCTACCCTTTTGAGGACTTACGTAAGGAAATCAGAATAAGGAGCCCTAAAAACAGGTAGGTTACTCCGGGTTAAGGTAAAGCTTTAAGCCCGAAGCCCTGGACCCTAGAGCCCTGAGACCTTCAACCGGCTTAGGGTTTAGGGTTTAGGCTTAGGGTTAAGGTTTGGGGGTCGAGAGGGCGGGGTCTTGGCATTGATGACTGCAGGACTTCCAACATTTCTGCTGACAGGAGTGGTTGCTTCCATTCTCAAGAGGATGACTTAACTAACCCCAAATAATATATTGATAAAGCAATAACAATACTCTAACGACAACAGAGTATGCTCCTTTCCTACTTTCTTCCTAGACCTAGACATTATTATCCGTTTATGCATAAGTTATTTTTTGCCTCCTGCATATGCATAGGTCATAGGTTATTAGAATAGACGGTTTCCGCTTTCTCAGGTTTGGGGCTTCGGGTTGGATGCTAGTGTTTTTCCATGTGCTAGGTGTACGGGTCTTAGGGTGGCCTATGGTGGGTCATGTGGTTGAGTTTCTGTTGGGTCTAATGTGGGCTGTTGTTGGAGGGTCGGGGTTTGGGTCTGTGATATGGCGGCGGGTTGAGTTTCTGGTGTGGATGGGCTTTTGTTGAAGGGTGATATGGCCTGGGGGGTGTGCGGTGAGAAAATGGACATGGAGATGGCTAACTTTTGGAGCCCATACAACCTTAACCTACCAAACCCTACTTTTTTGTCGGGTCCCTATAAACTCCATATTAGGGTTCATAATAAGAACCTACAAAAAAGTAGGGTTTGGTAGGCTAAGGAATGTTACAAGACCCGCATAGAAGCTTCCTAGTCTGAGCTTTGCCTCGCGCCGGCGTAGAAGTCCCAGGCCCTGCCAGTGATACCGACGTAACCCTCAAACCTTCCAGTCCTCATCCATGCAAAGCATTGCAACTCTGTGCTCTGTGCGGGCTTGGCTCGGGTTTCCGGCTTGTGGATCTATAGACTTGTAGAGAACTGGCATCCAGATGCAGGGGGGGGGGGGGGGGGCTAGCCACCACAAACGAACACCCTGGACCTGAAGATGCTATGGCTGGTATGGCCTAAAACCTCAAAGGCTTAAGGCGAGCCTTTGTGGCATTGGTGCTACTCCGAATCGGCCCCTGCGTAGTCACAGTCGTCTTGCCTTGGCCCACCCGGCAGGTGGCAGCAAAGGCGCCGTGCACCGCCACTGCCAAGATTCCTGCACGCAGGTTTGGGGCGACTGCTGGATTGAGGTTTCATAATATACCAACCAAATACCACAGGCCAAAAAAACATGCAGCTGCATGAAGCCTTTGCACTCTCCACGGTCCTCGTACATCAGGTCGTGAGCTCTTACACAAACCCCGAACTGGCAAACTGCAATCGGCCTCATGTCCCCTCACCAGGTCCAGACTTGCCTTCCAAGGTAGCCTCAGCCGACTACGTGTACTTGCGTCCGTTCCACAGACATGCAAACCTCAAGCTTAGCCTCAAACCCCGAATCCCGGAATGACAGTTTCTAACATTTGGGCCTGAACAATGGGTAAGTCTTGTGCTTTGCGCTCCATTTATAGACAGCATGGAATATTTCTACCCTGAACCATCCTGTTTCGGCTAACCCAGACCGCGAGTCAAAAGAAGCCAAGCAATGCGATTCTGAATCTTCCCGCTTCCCGCCGCACGGTCCTCGCTTCGCAGCCAGGAGACGGGTAAGGGCATCTCCTTGCTTGGAGGTTCATGGGTAGTCATAAGTGGGGTTATAGGTCCCCTACTATGGGTTATCATTACTATAGTTACCCTACTTATGACTCCACTTATAACTACCCGGACTACCCATGAACCTCCAAGTGTGGCATCAGCAGCACCAGACAAGTTTCGGGCGTTTAACTGGTACGCCGCCGTCCTACACTCCTCTCTTTGGGCAGTGACCCCGGGCCTCGATAGGAGGATCCAGCTGCAAACCATCCCCGGCCCAACCGAGCACTCCGAGACTCACACGCAAAACAAGCGGCCAGAGATGGCCAGAGCAATCATTACATTATGTAGAAAGGAGTTGTGGTGAAATACAGTTGTATAGTCTCACTAATCGCTCCGACCCCTATGTCCATAGAACTCAAGGGTCATCTGCACCGCCCAGGAAGTACGCACCTAGCTCTTGCAAGCTCCGGTGGAGGGAGGAAGTGCCAGCGTTTGGAGGGCCGATCTTGGTGGAACCGCTTTCAGTTGCTAGGGTTCCGTATTCGTGCTCCTTACCCATAGGCCCATGGTAGTTCCTTTTTGGGATTACCTTATAGAATGCTAAATATGAACCCCAAGGGCTTTCGGGGTAGGGTTCTGGATTTGGGCTTTGGGGTTAAGGGGCTGGTAGGTTTCCTGGGGTTTACGGAGTGGAAGGTGGACTTTCGGGGTTTGTGGCTTTTGGGGCTTTTGGGGTAACTTGAGGATTTACGGTGGATTTATTGGTATGCAGGTGGCGGTCTAAATCAGGGTCTGTCTTTGCGGGCTCTCTGGCTTCCATATAGGGCATCACACCGACGAGAGAGTCGACTGGTGGCGTGGTTTGATCGCAAAGGCAGCAACATTAGGAGGTTTAGGGTTTAGGGTGTAGGGGTTTCGGGGTTTAGGAGTTTAGGGTTAGGGTTCCGGACATCTGTGCTCGTTTCTCTTGCCTTTCGAAAGTTGTCAAAGATGAGCGTCTTTTCTTGCGTGCCCAGTCAAGTATTTCACGGTTGGGGTTAAAGCAAGGGTCCGAGGTCCGTCTCGAGGGTGACTCCCGAAACAGCCTCAGTCCGTCTATCTTTACCCAGACCCTAAACCCTACACGCTTTGACCTAAACCTCACCAAAAATTAAAATCCTTTACCCTGGATCCTCAACCCAAAACCCCCTACTCTAAACCCTGTACCCTCAACCCTTTTACCCTAAACCGCCGACCCTAAACCCTCTACCCCTTACCCTTATCCTGAATAGTCAGCATTCAACCCTAACCCTTTACCCTATACCCTATAAGTCTGGCAGTTCAACACCTGTAAGCAGGCTCACCGCCATTACACCGACCGGGTGAAAACTTGTCGTTCTGCAAATGCCTCCATTTTGGGGATCCTTTCAAAGGCTGTGGGGGGAGAGTTAGCAAGGAAAGCGTCGAACTTGTCGGTCTGCAGCCGTCAACTCCAGAACCTAAACCCTGAACCCCCAAGCCCTCAACCTCAACCCTAAAGCCCCAGAAACCTCACCGCCAAGGCACAATGCCGAAGTTGATCTTCAACTCGCTCCAGTGCAGCAGCTCCTGCGCAGATACATCAGACATCGAGTCGGCTCAAGAGTTTCAGCTTTGGGTTTAGGGGTTTTTTCCCTCCTGGGTTTAGGGTTTAGGGTTTTGGCGGTTTAGGGTTTAGGGTTTTGGGTTTTTGTGAGACTCACACTCGGACAAGCCTGGCCAGGTCTGCTGAAGTAGGTTCGACGACTTCGTTAACGGATCCACGAGCACATGTCACTCATGATCCCAGCTGAGGGGGTTTAGGGTTTAGGGTTTTGGGTTTAGGGGTTTAGGGCTGATACTTTGGGGATTATTTGATGTGTTGCTCACTCGCAACTCTTCAATGCAAGACGAGGACTACGTGCGACTGGAGTGAACAGCTGTCGATTTCACACCGCAGCTCATGTATCTCGGACATGCAGGGTTTTTACACACCACGTTAGTTGCAAGCTTGGGGTTTAGGATGGTTTAGGATTAGGAAGGGACCCGGAATACAGGCCCTGAAGAGCAGAAGAAATGACAGAGTTTTGGACATCCGAGTCTAGCGTCCGGCCTTCTCATCGCCTCATTCATGATTAATTTGCGTAAGGTAGACACAAAAGACTGGTAGACCGGAGTTTGTCTGGGTGCCTCGACATGGATGCTGGACAACTCGTCCTGATGGCAGCAGCAAAGGTTTCGGACCACTGCGGAATGGAATTACACAGGCTGAATGCGGTTCAATTTAGCTGGCAGTCTGATGCTCATGTCTTGGCTTAGACGGCAACTCACAGCTGCGAAGGCAGACCAAACCGAAACTTGAACTGCCTGTGGCGAGACTATTCCCTCAAGCCACAGTCAACCTGATCTCTGCAAGGCTGCAGCCAACGTCCTATACATGTTTCACCTAAGGCTAGGTCCTTGTCATTTTCCCTTGATCAGGCAAAAATATCAACAGAGCCCCCAACGGCCTATACAATCAGCAGTCACGTCAAGCAACTATTCCGCATGCCTTCATGACGCCACTGCTGCCAAGGCTCAATATGATGTGCGCGGTTTCCCGTGACCGTGGACAACGGCACCGATCGAAACAGTTCAGCCGCCGATGCAACCAAGGCTGTCGTGTCGCACGCCTTGTCTTCACGACCAGTATGACATCCCTACAGCTTCCCAGCCTCATAACCGACAAGCTATCCAAAAGCAACGAGGAAGATCCCTAGAAGACACCAAGAAGAACTCCCTTGCCGACTTCCAGAATCGAGAGTTCACGGTTTTCTCGCTGTCGGCTATGCAAGGTTAACCCAAAGGGACACTCTTCTTTCGCTCGTTCTCGAGACCTAGCAGGCAGCACGTTGCGAACATGCCACTGCCGGTAGACAAACGCCCAGCAGCCTTAGCGCCAAAGCATTGGAGGACGGTTCAGGGACGAGGCAAAGAGAGGTCCCGGCTTCGAGTTTGGACAAGGTAAGCCCCTGATAACTACCACCCTCCTCTTGAATGGCCCGGTTTCTTTGCATCAGGACCGGAGCAGTCGCCTGAAGGTCTCAGCACACGGAGGTCATCCCTGATTGAGGGATCCCGATTCTCATGATTTAGTAGTTAGCAACGTACGTCAGCCTCCCTGGTATCGTTTAAAGGAGGACAAGTGGGGCTTGATGTAACCATAATGTAACAACTAGTTCGCAATACAGCTATGATACATCCATAACTTGACTACGTATACCGAGTTGCCTTAGAACTATAATGGACTATAATAGACTGTAATATGCCGATACCCAGAGGCCCCAAACTAGCTCATGTTTGGGGATACCTTATAGAATTCTAAATATGAACCCCCAAAAGGAACTACTTTGGGGCCTATGGGTAACATGTCAACAGTTGCTATAATTCTTGAAAAGCCCGAAAGCCTGGTTGCGACACCCTCAAATACCTAGGGCCTAGGGCCGACATTCTCGAACTTCAGCCGCAAGTTGGGAACTTCAACCGTGAAGCCGGAAGCATCCTGAAAGGATCATGGAATAGTTAAAACAACCACTAACTACAAGTAGCAACCGTAGCCCGAATAGTAACTCTTTAAGTAACCCTCACAGCGAACCTTACAGCAACGCTTATGTTGAATACATCCTTGCAGAAACCCGCACAAGAACGGGTCAAACTAGCTTTTGCAAAGGAAACTACTGCTACTACTACTACTACTACTACTACTACTACTACTACTACAACTATAACAACAACAACAACAACAACTACTACTACTACTACTACTACTACTACTACTCTGCCAATGCGTCGAGGGCGAGTAGTCCTTAACCCTATATAGCTTGAACCCTAAGCCGCAAGCTCCCCAAAACTCCCGAAATCCTCAGCCTGAAAGCGACTGGCCACATGTCCTCAGACCTGAACACCCTTGCAGAACCCCTGTGATGGAACCCTAAACCCATAAAACCCAACCCTTTTGGCATCCGGTCTGCAGCGACTCTACCGGGAAAGACTTCTATCCGCGCTTTGCACAGGACAAAACCCAACCCTTTTTGCAGCTGGGCTCTCAGTGTCAGCCAGCAAGTCCGCCCAAGCTCTGAAGCTCACCCTACACCCCCAAACCCCAAACACTAAAACCCTAAACCTCTCAGCTCCAGCGGCCACATGTCCATGCCCAGCACAGGCGGCCCCTCGAACTTTGGAGGGGCGGCCAGGCGAAGGGCGAAGCATCGCACCTTCGGACCTTAACTTAAGGATGTGACAAGGGCCCTAAGACTTAGTTGTTAAGGGCCTTTGTACGCCTTTCTACGTAGAAGGAAAACGTTTATGTACGGGGGTTTGTAGGATTTGTCGGGCCGTTACAACGGCCGTAAGGATGACAACAAGATTGACATACGGGTGTTTCGAGTTTCTATAAGAGATGCAGGATCCCTAGCTTTCATCATGGATTTTTGATTAGAATAGGGTTTGGGGGAGTTTGATATTCCACATAGAGTTAGGACACCTAATGGGCGTTTTTCAACCTTAGGGTTTGTCATAGGGACCCTTAGGGGGGTAGGGGGAGGGGGGGTAGGGGGCCTTAATGCCCATAATAAGGACCTAATAAGGCCTATTTAAGGAAGTATAGTCCCCTACCCCTCCCCCCTACCCCCCTAAGGGTCCCTATGAGTTTGAGGGTGAAGGAGAAAGAAGTTCATTTTCGATTTTGGTCTAACATTCATACGGGCCGGAATAGTTCCAATTGGGATTGGTGTGGTAAGCCCAAGTGTTGCCCGTTGTAGAACCCTATAGTACCCCATTGCAGAAAACCATAGTATGCTTCTAGGACGATCATTGCGTGCTCTTGTTTTGAGCTTCTTGGGTTCCATTGAGCAGATCAGCCACCACTTGCAGGGACAGTGTTACGGTTGTTACACTGTGGTGGCGCGGGGCCGTGATCATGACAAGCCCTATAAGTACTAGGCCTTCAACCCCAAGGCCGAAACCTTGAACCCCAAAGCCTGAACCCGAAACTTTAAACCCTGAACCCTGCGACCTAAGCCTTGAACCATAGAGCCTCAAGTGAAGCCTACTATACTGGGCTTTTAAGTAACCATGGAAAAAAAGTATAAACTTGTATTTCATAATGGTTCCTTTAAGAAAAAAGCATGCAGTATATGAGGGCCTTAGTAGTTAGATTAGGGTTTTGGGGTACATTATCAGCTCCTGTTTTGCAACTGGGGCGCAGAGTCGGGTGAACACGGAAGGCCGTGATGCAAGGATCTGGCTAGTCCCCAAGCCCAGTTACACTATGCGCCCTAAAACCTGAGCCCTATAAAGCCCAATGCTTGAACCCCTTGAGAACCTGAAGCCCGCCCGAAACCTCTGCAACCTCAGCCGTGCCCCATCCACGGTGTTACGGTTTAGGATCTAGAGGTTTTTGGGTTTAGGGGTTTCGGGTTCAGGGTTAAGGGCCTCAAACCCGAAATTGAAACTTGGAGGGCTTTAAGTTAAAAGGCTTGAGCAGCGTGTAGCTATAATTTTTGAGGCTTGATTCCTGGGTCCCTCCTTCGCTTCGAGGATGGGGTTTAGGGTTCAGGGCTTGGGAAACCGCCACCCGACCTCAAACAAGCGTGCGGCTTTGCAAGAGCTTTGGAGCAAACGGCTCCTCGAAGTGGATGTCTGCCTGCAGGTGGAAAGACTACCAGAGCTTTGGGCTCAAGGCAGTTTCGGGATAGCAGGACTGTAGCAACTCGGGCTCTCCAAACGAGTTAGGAAGTTTCGCTGGTTCCTCCGTCGGCAGATGGTTTCATGTCCTTAACCGCATTCCGTGTGAATTCACCACCGGCACGGACTGACAACAAAGTGTCCGGGAAAGCCCAAACAAAACCGTAAACGTACTGCATGGAGTGGATTCCTCTAGGTGGTTGCTGGCTCCAGCAGCCACCCGGTGCCACAGAACTACTCTCATGTAATATGCCGTTGAAAGTAGCATATGACAAGAAGGCTGCAGCCATGGAGTGCTACATGACAGCAACACTATGCTGATACTGATAACCGCAACTAAATTTAACTACAATTACCCATAATTACCACAGCGACGCTTCTGTAAACAGCTATATCAACCTCTGATTCCCAAATCCCTCCCTGCCTTGGCATCCAGTACCCAAGCGGAAATAGACATACAATCATCTCAGTGGTACAAAAAGATTCGTAGTACTAGTTTTACTAGTTCAACACAGTGCTCTGCGTGCCATGGGTTTGCAGAACTTGTAACCTCGCAGTACACCACTGAAGCATCCCCAACATCAAACCTAGACTGGCAGCCTTCGCGGCAGGTCGGCAACTTGTTTTGCCGGGCACTTGTTCGACTGTACACGAACTGGCCGTGCCTGGTGGCTTCACACTTCTTCGGCTATGCGGGATCGATTGTACACGACCTAGCCTTGACGGGCTCCGCTCTCTGGAAAAGCGTT
>BGNK01000263.1:0-14678 GCA_003297005.1 Symbiodinium sp. clade A Y106 | reverse complement strand
GGCATTCGAGACTTTGCGAAGCTCGCTTTGCCCATGCGCAAACTGGCAGTTCTCGCCACGCGGGCATTGACCATGCCGCTTGAACTTCGTGCAGAGCTGCGTCTTCTGGAGAACTGGAGCAGCCTGCAACTCTGCGGGCGAGTGGGCAAAGGAGCAAACGCCAAGGTCTCTGCAACCTGCGCCGTACCTGCACATGCGAGTGCGGCGAAGCAGCTGGCTTGTCTGGGCCTGGGCAACCATTGCGGAAGCAAAGTTGAGCTGAAAGGGGCCGAAGAGCTTGAGCTGACGCTTCCCTTGAGCCGTAGCCGTGTCGTCCCCAGCAGGGTCTGGACTCAAGACGAGATACAGGCAAAACAGAATATTTTTGAACCTGTATACATCTAAGCAAATGACTCCTATTGCCTCTTTGAAGTTTAGCATGACTTATGTCTGCTTAGTTTGGTTGTGATGCTACACCTCATCTGTGTACTTTTCGGCAATGTGCAAAACAGGGGCCCGCCTTCTGCGGTTGCTGAGTCAAAAAAGCTTCACAACCTGCAAACTCTACTCCGCTGAGCCCCTGTGCTTTTAGGACTAGGACAAAAACCCTGCACAGTGTCCTCTAGAGACCACAGGACGCAGGGTATGAACATCGGAGCCGCGCAGAGCAGGAAGTCCTCGCAGCTATCGAAGGGCACCTGGCCAGAAACTTGAAGTTCTAAGCCTATCCAACCTTGAACCCTGATCCCAAACCCTTACCTAGACCCCCAAAAGTAGGTAAGATAATGGCCCAAAACCGATAAAGGGCAATTATTCTAGATACTTTTGGGGTCCAACAAAACCGCAAGCGCCCAGAAACTTCGGCTTGGAAGACTTTGGAAGGGGGGGCGGTCGGTGAAGGATACGCCCAGCTCAGATTCCCGGGCTCATAGGGTTGATGGACAAAATCCTGCATTACCCATTATAAGGAATATACCATAATTCCCATAGTTTAGAGTCCTGAAGGTCATGCAGGATTTTGTCCATCAACAGTAGGGGCCTTAGGGTTTAGGGATTGGGGGTTTACGGGTTCATGGCTTAGTGTTGAGTGGTTTGAGGCTTACAGTCTTATGTACGGTTCTAGACTTAGGGTGTATAGGGTTGGCAGCAGTATACACGCAGGGGGGGGGGGCGGCAAGCTTGTCCACTCGAACCCAGAGGGGGGATATGCGAAACAGAAAGCACTTACTGTTCCCCACTATTCAATAGTCGTGCTTCTGGAGCGAACATGGTGCCCATCTATATGGTGTTGTAGTAATGAGGGTGCAAGGTTTAGAGAATCAGATTCTCGGGCTCGCCCTCACACTCGCACACAAACACTTGAGGTTTTGGTTCGAGCCTCACCACAAGACCGGCTCTGAACCGTCTGTAGCTCAAAATCCCATGTGGGTGGTTGTCAGAATTATGGTCCCTTTTTGGGTCCCCAATTTTTCTTACGGCACCGATTATTTAGGGTACCCCAAAAAGGGACCATAATTTTGACAACTACCCATGTGCGAATGATACTCACCCTCTCGTGCAGCGAGTTTTAGGGATTTCAGGTTCCGGGGGAAGGCTCGCCTTCCGCTTGACGGGAGCAGGTAGATGAAATCAGAAATCTCAACACCGATGCCCACAGGAACCAAAGCCCAAGATTACGGATTACCGTGCCGCCATCTCCAGGGGTAGTGAAATGCTGCTACTATGTGGCTATGTGGAAAGACTCGATCTGCGGGTCAGGGCTTCGGGCTTAGGGAAGTCGACAAACATCTTTGAAAGTTACTTTCCGTTACCACTACGGCTGTACAGCTGCTCAGCCCCATCTGGAGTTTCGGAAGCCCTATAGCCTTTCCTAATCTCTTTCACACTGAGGCCTGAAAAGTCGCACACTAACTATTCAAATAGGGTTTTGGGTGTGTTAGTACAGTCTTACCATGCAGGGATCCCCTTCCCTCTTCTCTTGCAGACCCTTATCATCTTGTGCTTCGGAAACGTCTCCTCCTAAACCCTAAACCCTTTAAAAACTAAACCTTGTAGGTAAGGATACTTCTACTGTCCCTGAGCTCTGAACTAGACGGTTCAGTGGCCCATTTTAGTTGTGTTGGAATAGGAACCCAGAAACCGAAAGAGTAAAAAAGATAACACATGATAACTCTGAAGATCTTAGACCCTTATAGTAGCCCTTTAGAGGAACCCTTATAGTACCCTTATAGTAACCCCCCCCCATAAACCCTAAAACCCGAAAGCTCTGGACTTTTCAACGGGAGGTGTCTCAGCTCGGCTTCGCGGCTCGTGTTGCGCTTGTGCAAAGGATGCAGCGGCCGGACGGGTGCGGGAGTGTCTCTGGTTAAGGGTCTAGGGGAATTAGAATACGATTTTGGTGTATAATGTACTATAGTCTATAGCCATAGAGCGACTCCAAGGAAATGCCATTATGTACCAACGGTTGGGGCCCCTATGTAAGGTACAGACCAAAAGCCAAAGAAGCATCTAGGTAAAGGGTTCTGCAAGTGCTTAGATAAACTTACGGAAAAATTCTTCGCCGTTGGGATCGCATACGCTTTGCCAGAAGTCACAGAACGATAGAGGGCAACTGTCCTACAACATACATATGTATTACATATGTCTGTATGATACTGTTTTTGTACCTATGGTTTCGGGTTTAGGATTTAGTACAGTTTAGGATTTAGTACAGTTTAGGCTCAAAGGAAATGCACCTCTGCACCCCGAAACCATAAACCTTATGATGAAGTCTACACCAATAGGGTGGCTGGCATGAAAACCCGAGCTCAGGCGACCGGTGCGCCGCAAGATGTGCTGTCCAGTCTGTATTTATAATATGGGCTTCATAAAGGCTTTGTAATGATTTCTTGAGGGTTCTACGGGCACATGGGGTCACGGTGAGCTTTACATCTGCGAGACACGCCCAAGGTCGTCTGTGACCCCAAATGAATAGGTCAGGACTTTTTGCCTGCCAGACGAGAAACTCTTCTGATTGCTGGTGGGCTGACCAGCTCCTCCCCGTCTCAATCCGCAGATTTATGATGTTCTTTTGCAAACACAACAGAGGTGGACTTCTGGACATGCTGATCATGGACGGATTGCCTGGCAGCTACGCCCATGTTGTTTTTTGGGACCTGTAGCATCTTCGGCGGATATCCGCAGTTTCCATGTCAGTCTTCTGCGTAATTTTGAGGCGACGCGAAGAGTAGCCAGCAGTGGCAGTGGACAGCATGACTACTATAGACAGGGGTGGGCTCTCGCCATAATAGCACTCAAACACCGGGAACCAGGCGAAGACGGATAACTCTGATGGTCATCATCATGGTGATGGACAGTCGTGACAGCCGTGGCAGTGAGAAAGACCTTGATGATCGCGTGGATGTTGAGTTGAAGATGGGGACGAGGGTGAGGTGGTGAAGATGAGTGAAGTTCATGGCTGGCGACTGCCTGACCTGGAATCCCTGTACAAATCTGTGTGCCCCAATGCTGCAGAGGCCATCGGCATTGTAACCTGAATGTATGGTCACGCCTCCATGGAGAATAAGTACTCGTGTGGCACGCGAAACAAAACCCGACATCGGATGGAAAGCACCGAGAATCAGAGACATAGCAATCACGACAGTCATGCCTGTTTCCGCTAGATGCAAGGAGCCTTTTTGGGCTTTCTGGCATGCGCTTTTAAAGGTTTCGAACCTGGTGGTGATGAGCTCGGAAGAAACCTTCCCAGAAAAGGCAGCTTGGTCAGCCCACCTGTGACAGCCGTGTCACGCAGGGCTGTGTGAATTGGAAATATTTGCCGTCGCATACTACTTCCAGAAGGAGAAATGGCTTCTGCCACTCACCTTGCTGGACTACGCATCGCACCGGGGAAAACAACATACAAAAGGCGGTTTTTAGAGCTACTGTGATACATGTCAATACATGTACGACCTGGCTGTTGGGCATTCAACGTGCTTCCCGGCACGAAGCCGTGGCATCCTACGTAATCAAGCGTGCTGAGCTTGCTCAAGATTCTTCAAACGAAGCTTTTCTGTGCACAAGGGTTTTCGACTCCATGGTTCGAGAGACGGCTGAACATCCACTTTGGAGCATGGGAAGAGGCCCGAAGGCCTAAATAATTACCTAGTACTATTTTGGGTGGCTCCTTTTGAGAATTGTAGTGCAATGGGCCCCCAAACCCTATTCGAATTCTTATAAGGCCCCTATAGTATTCAGCAGTCTTCTGCTCGGAAAGTGCGCGTGCCTGTCGCAGTACAAGGGCACCGTGCCATTGGGCTTCAATCTGTGCCCCAAAACATTCACCTGCTCCTCCAATCATCCGTAAACATGGCCAGGAGATCCGGGACCCTAAACCCTGAGACCCTAATGTGGTGTGCGAATTCATTCCGTTCCGCTCGCTTGAGCGCATGGTGCCGGTCTAAAGCCAAGGTTAGCAGGCGTCGAGTACGCTGTCGACGTGTACTCAAGCCCGGAACATGATAAACCCTGGTTTCAAGCCTGAAAGCCGATCAAGTTCTCATCGACGCGCTACATTCCCCAGAAATCTATCTGGAACACAAAGCCAGAATCAGTGTGGTGACTTGAATTTGTCCTATTCTCGAACAGCCGTAAGGTTGCTTGATGATGCCAACAGCACC
Organism: Symbiodinium sp. clade A Y106; assembly: GCA_003297005.1. NCBI lineage: Eukaryota > Dinophyceae > Suessiales > Symbiodiniaceae > Symbiodinium > Symbiodinium sp. clade A. The sequence continues at coordinate 10,041 of BGNK01000263.1, read as the reverse complement.
TCCTCAGCGCTCAACCCTGTTCCTAATCCAGACAACCCGTGAACACTGCGATCTCACACACACACACAGATACACACACATATACACACCTGCAGTCCCGAATCATATTCTCGGGACGGCTCTGGCGTCACCCCACAAGCTTGAAACCGGGTCTCAATGATAGGCTCGGTGCACGATGCTGAGACAGAATTGGTTACATCAGCTGAAGCAGAAATTCTCGTTAGTAGCACGTTAGACCGTTAGACATTGCATCTTCTACTTGGCTTCCTTTTCGGCACGCTCCTTCTCAGCTGCTGCTTGCGCAGCTCGGTACTCAGATGCTCGCCAATCCAACTCCTTAATTAGCTACGGGTTTTGCGCCTAGTGGGTTGCAGCACCAGGTTCGAGGTTTACGATTTCAGGGTTAGCCTCGTAGTCGACAGCAATCAGAACCATGACAATGACCGCGCTATGTATTCGGGAGGGACTAAGTGCCTGCTGAAGGAAGTTGATAATGCCGCAGTCGGTCCAGGCTTTATGCATTCTTGTCTGCATCCGGGAGGGTTTAGCGTTGTACGGCAACATGACCAGCATTGCTTCAGTAGACTGCAAGGTCACAGCCACGGAGAGGTTCAACAAGATAGTCCCGAGCACGGACATGTTAGCACTCGGAAGGAATTGCTGAGGCCACTGCCCACTCGCGTCGGATCTGTCCTGCGTCTAGGCTTGCAAATCTGACCAAGCCGATGGCACGACGCGACATAGGAGGTCTGAGCCCGTAATGCGACTAAGTCGAGTATTGATACTCGTAGCAACAGCACGTTCTAGGGGTGAAAATAACTCACTGCACTTTGCTTCGAATGAAAACTGGCGGGGAGGCGAAGGCAAGGAGCACCGCCTCGACTGTTATGACATACCGGACAAGATTGAGCTCACAGCTTGGAACACTTCGTAAGGCTCATCGTGGGGTAGTGATGGCAAAGGCACAGCGATCATGGCATTAATGCCGATGGTACACACAAAAACACACCCGCAAGCCCTAAACCTACACCCTAACCTCAACCCTTAAACTGTGGAAAGTCGGAGCTGGTTCTCTGTAGGTATCTCCTGAAGCTCGACTCCAAGGGAGGAGGTTTCTTGATGCTCACAGCCAGACAGAGCTCAATAAGTTCAGGGTCTAAGGCCGCAGGCTGCCCTCAAAGTCTGAAGGTCTTTCAAGGCTATGCCTCAACGGTTTAGGGTTTAGGGTTTAGGGTTGCAACTGACCGCTGTTGCCTGCGATTCGCTGCTTGCTGTCGAACTCATCCACGAGCGTCTTCAGCTTCTCGCCGGCCTGTAAAATAGGGGCCTTAATAATTAGAATAGGGTCTTGATGCCCATTGTACCATATAGTTATAATATAAGGAACCCCCAAAACAGCACAGGTAATCATTAAGGCCCGGGCCCCTATATTACTGAATGCGCGACGTGGGTTCGGTCCACAAACCCTAGGCCCGAGGCATCGGGTCTGCAGGTCCCGAGCCCCCACAGCTCTGAATGCTTCTCGCCGCATCACATCAAGTCCAAAGGAAACAGCTAAGCTGGTAGACATGGACTATTCTCTGAATTCTGATCTGCCGGGTTTTGGATGTGGCGCTGGAAGTTTAAGAATCTGGGCTGAGTGTTCTGGAGGCACAGTGTCGGGATCGCAGGGCATACGGAGCATCTTCGCGAAGTGGAACTTCGCGTCGAGTGCAGTGGCACACCGTCAGGGGAGATCCCCAAGAAGGAGGGACCCCAATACAGACCGCATCGTAGAGGCCCTTATTACATAGAAAACCCGAAAACGGAGACCACCAAACCTTCAAAGGGCCGAACACCGATGAGTTACACATCTCCGTGCTCCCAAAATCCCGGCAGCCCTGCTTTACAACCCTCAAACCTGTACAATGAAACCATAAACCTTGAACCCTGAAGCCCTAGACTGTACCCAAAGCTCTGCATTCCTCAGCCCTTTCTGCCAGCTGGCATAGAGACGTGTGTCAGAGTCTGCTCGCATGTGGGCCACCTCTGTGCTCTGCAGCTCGCTCTTCGGGGCTTTCGAGGTTCATGGCTTCGGTTTTTGGGGTTTACGATTTTGGGCTTTCGGCCTCCGAGATCACCATGCGAGACAAAGACCATCTACCGATAGCTATGACTTGCATCATGTTGCGAGAATGACACAGAAGAACATTCTCCTCCAAGATGGGCCAACAATCTAAAAGTTGTGGCCATCTTTCCAATGGTAGGAACCTGGTTCTCAGTCTGCAGGTTTGGCTGCTCTTCTTCTGCACGTCTGCATATTCGTCTATGCATGCGCAATCGTGCGTGTATCCTCTTGCGTCTTGTGTTGTCGGCCATTGGTTAATGCAGTCACAGGTCTGCTTGTACAGATCCTTCGCAAACTTAATTAAGGACATATACAGCCTATCAGCCATCAGGATTCAAACTGCAAGCTGTCGATGGCATCAAGCTTAAGGCAATCAACTTTGAGCCCTCATAGCTTGTAGTGGTTGTAGTGCTTATGTAATTACATCGCAAGACACAGTCTGTATAAGGACATGCGACACGAAGAAGAATTGCGCTGCAAACGAATTCTGGGGAATGGCTAACGGATGATCAAATGGCACTTGCATACATGAAGATCAAATAGCTGACAAATGATTGAAGCGCAACTGAAACGAGCAACAAACAACAGAACATATAGAGCAAACAACACATCGCCTGCACAAATAGGTAGGAGGCATCCTCGGACCGCATCATGTTCATGGGCACCACCATCGCCATCATGCTAATTCGTCAGCAGCCCCAACTTGGTTTCGTCATTATCGCTATCGAGGCCCCCATGCGGGTACTTGCTTTGCGAGATATTCCGGTGACGGACTGGGGGCGCCGCCGATAAGCATTCATTGGCATTGCGGCAATTCCACAAAGCTGGAATGATCCCAAACGTCGTCAAGCAGGTGAAAGGTCTCATGTTGCAATCAAGTGGCTTTAAATTTCCTGGATGCGTTGTATCTCAAATGCCTGCGATTGCAGTCGGCACTTAGCAAACGGATCATGAGCTTCATCTGGCATATTTCATCAGTGTCTCGTGTCTAGGCTATGTGCCTATGTGCCAAGACTTGGAATCGAATGAACATGTGGACAATCCAAACACACCTGAGGAGGGGACTGGGGCCCAAATGAATAGAATATGGTGCCAGTGGATGCACTACTGATGCAGGGCTTGAAGGGATCAAGCTTGTTGCAAACTATTAAGCCCCTACATGAATTGGATTTAGTGCCTTTAAGGATGCCCTAGCACAAGTGTTGTGAGTCAAGTGCGTGTTGAATGTGCTTCACCAACACGACTGAAGCATAGCGAGGAATCTAGGAAACACATCTGGCTGCAAATACGCAAGTCACACCGTTGGGTGGCTCAGGATTCTTTGGGCATCTGGGGGCTTATAAGGAGTATGGCTTTGTGGATATCTGGGCCGTAGTGGGTTTAAGAGTTTGGGGCGAAGGGTTTAGGGTTCAATTACGGGTTCGGGGTTCTGAAGCCAAGAATTTCTGGAGAGGTCTGGCAAGAGCCCGCCAGCGCAGACTTTACGACTGAGACTTTCGCTTTAGTTTTTGCTGACTCCGTGAACCAGGTTTAGGGTTTAAAGGTCTAGGCCAACAGGGCTTCGGCTCTTGGGCTTTGAGTGCGACTTTGGTCCAATTAGGTTTTTTTTTAAGCTCCTGTTTAATGTCTGGTCCAATTAGGGTTTAGGGTTTAGGGTTATTGAAGATCACAGGGATGATTCGTCGGCCGTGATCTCCTAGATAGGAAATCCCAGGCGTGAAGAACTTAACGATGTGGTTGGTTGAGGGCGGGGATCGACCCGCACGGACAACTCATCCCATCATGCGCACATCAAGCCGTCAACCTTCGATCATCCTCAGAACCTCTTGCAACCAAACAAAACTAAGCCTCTTAAACGCTTAGCAAACCCAATACAGCCTCAAGAACCGGATTCATAGAGAAAACAGAGCCCTTTAGTTTGCCCTTGTAAGAAAATACAATTCAGAAATCCACGAGCCCCTAAACCCTTAACCCTAAACCCTACGTAAGCCTTAAGAAACCAAAGCTGGGAAGACACCTCTTCGGATCTCTGTCGAAGAAGCACTTCTCGCGCTCCAGCTCCAAGTAGAACTCTTCCATGTCAGCTGCCAAGTTGTCAGGACTGGGGTCTTACGGGGTTCGACCGGGGCTGAACCCTTTAGAAAAGGATTCAGTGGAATATTCTAAGTTGAATACGGACCAGACCCCAAAGCACCTTCCTTACAGGGTACAGCCCGGAAAATGATCGACAGGTCACCAGAGGCTGAGACTTCAGGAGTCGTGGTCACCAAGACTGAGGAGACTGCCATGATGCTGACGTCTCTGTGTAGAGGCCCTAAACCCTAAACCCTCATCCCTTAAAGAGGCCCGAAACCCTAAACCCTCATCCCTTAAAGAGGCCCTAAACCCTAAACCCTCATCCCTTAAAGAGGCCCAAAACCCTAAACCCTCATCCCTTAACCCCAATCCTATACCTGGACAGAAGAAGCTTGGAAGTTTCAGAAGGCCCCGAAAGATTCTAACTGCTATCCCGACCCCCCTAACATAGAAACCCGAAGAAGCTGACTATGTTTCAGGGTTTCTACGTAGGAATTAGGATCAGGGCAAATCTTGGGGATATAGACCCTCTCATTAAGAGAGCCAGAAGTAGGGTTAAGAAGGGTCCCCATTTATAATACTACCTATAGTAGAAGCCAGAAAGTTGGAACATCAATATCCTCATTCCCTTAAGGTAAACTATAGGGGATCCCAGCACCAAACCTCCTAAACCCATGTTCCAACTTTCTGGGGTTCACTGTAGGACTACAATCATCACCAACTGGGGGGGTTTGGGGTTGTGGGGCTCCTCCACTTTCCGAAGAGAAACGAAGTATGGCCTGGCGGGCAGATGAGGACGCGTCCGTGGCCTTGGGGCGACTTCGGTAGGGTTTTGGGTTAAGGGCCGAGGGTTTCGGTAGGGTTTTGGGTTCAGGGCGACTTCGGCAGGGTTTTGGGTTAAGGGCCGAGGGTTTCGACGCTCACACTCGCACGCAGCAGGCAAGGCTCCACATAACGGGCGAGGGTTTAGGGGTGTAGATCGGACTTTGGGTTGGGCACGCAGAGAAAAGGGATGGCGTTGTGAGGAAAACAGACAAAGTGAGGTAGCCGAGTCCTAAACAGGGATACACTAGGGATACCTTAGCCGACATGTCAGAGTCCATTCTTCATCAGGGACGCGTGGAAGGGACAGCCGTCCGCAGCGAGCCGGAAGAGGCTTCCCTAAACCCTGAACTGAACCCTAACGCTGCCCTGGAACTATCAAAACCTCCTCTTCTGGTAGGGTCCCTGTGTGCATTGAATATTTATAAGGTTATACGCTTATAACAAGAACCTACAAACAAGCAGGTTGTGGTAGTTTAAGATCAGGATCTCAAGACGAAGCCCTGAAACCATCTCTTGCGATCAGCAGACGTCCATCGAAGAGCTGTCTCACAGCATCGAGAGCTCGCCTCTCCTCGCGACGCTTGGGATTCAAATTCTTAGCGCCGGGCTTGTCTAAGTCTTGAGGCTAAAGCCCCAAGCGCTTCCAAAGAACCAAGCTCGGTGCTTTTATCACGGTACTTGTTAGGTGCCTGAGCTTGAAACATGCAGTTGAGCTTTGCTGGGATGTGCGGTGCATAGATGCTCTTCATAAACGCGATTGTTCGAATTTCTGGAACCCCTCAGCGAGCGCAGTGCGTGCTTTAAGCTGGTTGATGGTTGAGCGTTATGGCATGGCACCCCAGTAAGAGTCCAAAACGGGCAGCTGCTCAGCTCGCCATAAAACATGTTTGCCAACCTTTCGTGTCGCACTGCTTTCCCCAAGAGCTCTGCTGTAGAGTGCTCATAACAAAGCTTGCAGCACCCTTAACAAGATCCCTGAGACTACTAGAACATAGAAGCCCAATCATTTACCGATATGATTCCACAGAGTTCCCAGTTCCTGGTGTTTGCTACACTATAACACACCCCCAAACCCTAATGACTCGTTTGTTGAAGGCCCCTACACCAGTTGGAAGTGAGAACCGAGCCGATGCAGGGCGCCTCCTCCTCCGTCAGCGTGCCACGCATGGGAGCCTCCGGCGAGGTGGGTTCCGCAGCCTCGGCTTCCGGCGACGTCGGAGGCTTCACCTGAGCTCTTGTCAAGGAACATACTTTTCGTTACCATGCTAGGGATCTACAGTCTCCTTACTATGATAACTTAAATTAAACGTAGTCCTGGATGAGAACCCAGGTTCAGCCGCTTCGGGTTCCGGTGCCGGTGCCGTCGCAGGCTTCACTGGCACTGCCGGGGTGATGGTGGGGGTCGTCGTTCGGACCACCATGCGTGGAGCTGCCTGCCCTTGGCGATGCACTGAGGAATGATCAAGGAACAGGCATCGCAAGCGATCGTCGTGGGAAACATGAAGCACCAGTAGGCAGGCAAGTAGCCAGATAGGTAGCATAAGCAGAGAGTAAAGTGGGTAGGCAGGAGGCAGGCGTCGTCGTCTTCATGTTGCCACGTACTTCTTGCAGTATTTTACGCAGAAGTTGTCGCAGCAGCAATAGCCGTTAGTAGCGGCACATCTACTTACATGCCTTTCGAAAAGCCACGTCCTCTTTTCTTGCATGGGCTTTCTGGTCCATATGCAGCCCGAGTGGCCAGCAACAGTCCTTTGCGGGGTGGCGACATAGCTGACCCTTGCAGGTGGTGCGTAGCCTGGCACAGTGGCAGCCGGGACCGTGTAGCGGTAGGTTGAACCAGCCGGCAAGCTTGCCACGCTTGATGCAGCAGCCGGCACGTAGTAATAGCTGCTTCCTTGTGCTGAGAGCTCTGACCCAAAGTGTCTGGCCGTGCTTTTGTAAAGTTCAACTTGGAGGGTTTTGGGGCTTACGGATGCTCAAGAACATCCAAGCATCCTGCCGGCAAGCTGACCGTACTGGAAGCGCAATGTGGCGCGACGTAGGATCCGGCTGGCAGGCTAACGGCACTGCAGCCAGCGTAGCAGTGAGCACTGGAGCCCGTCACGGGCTGAGCCACAGCTGCTGGCATGGCCTCCCCAACCGGAACAATTACCGAACAATTTGGGACACAGGATCGGATCAGGACTCGTCCACCCTGTTCATCTTTAACCACGAGACCAAGGCCATGAGAGCTTAGGAGTGTACAACTGGGCACCAGAATCCTGCGAGATGGCAGCCAAGTGGCGGAAACGAGTTTCGGCGGACAGGGAGGCATCCTTGGGTACTCAAGATAACCGCGGACGCTGAAATGCAATGTTCTCTCCGAAAACACAAGATTCCATAGCAACGAGCTTCACCAGACAGTTACTTCACTACTTCAGACCACAACTACTCATTCCGGCCTAAGTGGCATGCTTGTGCTGAAGCGCCAAGCACAAGACCATTGAGATGACACTTGCGACGATGGTGATCACAAGTGGTCACGAGGAGGATGAAGATGAAATGGGCAGGTGAAAATGAACATCACGATTCGGCTGATGGTCCTGCTCCTGTTGCTGATGATGCTGGTGACGGTAATGATAATAGCGAACGTACTAATATCTGCTGCCGCTGCTGCTGCTGATGGTCACGTTGACGGTGAGTCTCGGTTGGCGCTGCCCTGGTGATTGCTGTCGTGCAGGATGGATGTCAACGGACTGACTGTAATTATGATAAGACTGGTGATGGTGCAGATGGTGATGGAAATACCGTAGTGTTGAGGGTGTGTGGAACCATAATAACGACCCCCTCTACAGAAGCCGAAACAGCAGTGTGAACTACAACGACGACAAGCCACATCAGTAAGTAAAGCAACAGCAAGGACGAATCAGCAGCCTTCGCAGTGGCACAAGCTAAGCGCCACCAGCAGGACTACAACGACGACGACGACGAAAGCAGCAGCAGCAGCAGCAGCAGCAGCACGAAAACAAAGAGCGCGAGCGGCAACAACCAACAAAATTGGGAAACGCTAACAAACAACACACAACAAAGGAAAGGTGTTGGCCCCCTGCGGCTTCCAACTGCAAAGGAGCCACATCTTGGGAACGGAGTTGCAGCGTCTGAGCAGGAGGCGCAGCAAACACGGTGCTTCGAGAGTGCGGGAGCTCCGGTTCAGAAAACCGGTCCCCTTGAACACCGTATAGGGTCTTTTTGAAGGCGTTCCAGGAGGTACAAAGGGCTTAATCTGAATACTAAAGTAGCCTCCCTTTCTGTCTAATGGTTTAAACTTGTGCCCTGATCTTAGCAGGTTCTTTGTCATGCTAAGAGTACTCATGCATCATAGATGCTTTTTGCTACATATTTCCGGCATATCTCAGCATCATGACTGAGACTAGTCCTTCACGAAAGCCTGGGCCAGGTACACTTCATTGACCCATCTTGGGGGGTGTGGGTTCTTAAACTCAGATAACCCTCATTCGGGTCCTAATCGCCCTAATGGTGCGGATCCTACTGCCTTCAGGTCTCTACTCAGGTCCCCTCTTGAATTCTGCTTCTGAACTTGAACCTCAGCTACCAAGTTTCCTTAAACACTAGCAACAGCCCGGACCCCACGCAGCTCGGGTCCCCAGCTCCGGCCCCCCACCCAAAGCAGCAACAAAAGTGCCAAGGCACGGCATAGGAGCCCTTCGGATTGGTGAGTCGTCATCGCAGTTCCTCATCCATCCTGAGTGCCACAAGGTTTCTTGTCTTCTCGCTTCTCTAGCTCTAAGTTAGCTCTCTAAGTACCCTTAGAATTACAACGCTAGGTTGAAAACACACAGGTTTGTAGATCTTTACGGGAAGAAGTCCAAGCTTCAAGGCCTCGAGAGTCTGAGAAATGAGATGTCGAAGGCCTGTGGTTAATTCCGGGGGTTCACCTCACCTCAAACCTTCTATGCCCGAAGTCGGAAACTAGTCTCTGCCATTGTCATGTTGTATGTGAGGGTTTAGGGCTCAGACTGGCTTCTTCACGTCGGGTCCATCAGCCCAAACGGAACTTGAATAGTTTACATCCCAAAACGCAGCCCTGACATGTCCCGTGCCCATAAATCCGTGGGACGGAGGAGATTTTGAAGATCCCTATCTAAAGCCTAAGCCAATCCCCTTTCTTATTTCGCTTGAAGCAATAACACGTTTCCTGGGTGTAGATGCTGATTTTCTTGGCATGCGCAGTTCCTCCATCTGTCTAAGCTCTAAACCATGTCTAGAATTGACTCCTCTACTTCTGCTACCTCCGCCCCTCGTGTAGGGTTCAGGGTGAAAGCTTCGGTTCATGTGCCCAGCCAGCCAGGATGCTGCGTTAATGTAGGGGACTAAGAAGCCCTGGCCCTAGAACCCCAAAATTTGGGGATTCGTATAAAGAGCCGGGCTTCATATAATCAGGTTCCCTCATTAGGATGGTGATGTCCCTCATAAAAACCCCTAAAGCGCACCCCGTCTAAAAGCCCTTAAGCACCCTCTGAAAGCCAAAGTGCCTCCCTAAAGCGGCTACAGCCCAACAAAGCCCAAAGCCCTGAATGCCACGGTGGCTCCCTGGCTGTTCACCATGGCGCGCAAAGGAGCGAGAGAAAGCGGCTCGGTGCAACTGTTCGGTGCTGAGCCAAGCAGCTCAACAGCTCCGGATTTACGATCTAGGCTTTAGGGGACAGGCTCTGGGGTTGAGGACCGTAGGTGAAGAGCTTTAATTGAAGGTTTTATTGGTCCTTAGGGCCTCAAATTCATCGGTTTAACATGTTTCAGGGTTTTAGGTGTTGCCACCCTGGCAAAATCACACAAAACCCTCTAGCACCCCTAACAAAATCCTAAAATGCCCACAACCAAACTCTGCAACACCCATCTGCAAGAATCTGTTTAATTAGAAGCGTGCCCCTGACAGCTCGGGCATCAGGCCGAATATCAAGAAGAAGTTCGGTTTTGCCCGCACCGAAATTGATGCGAAACTTTAACAGCTCAAGTGTAGAAACCACAATTCCGGC
>BGNK01000262.1:216895-287874 GCA_003297005.1 Symbiodinium sp. clade A Y106 | reverse complement strand
TTGTTCACATGTCAACTTGGAGATTGTCTGTCCAAAGCTAAAATAACTAAAAATATAGGTCAAAATAGCTGGTTTGCTCGAGAAAAGCAGGCCTCCACGCCGACATACACTCCAGAAAGATGTATATATATTAGCAACATATACATATAGACATATGTGTGCGTAGATGCATAAGGGCATGCACACACATGTATGTAAATACCTATGCAAACTTATCTTCGTGCGCCGTCAGCACAGTCAGTTGCGGAGAAGCGGCGCGAATCCGTTCCAGCAAAATAAGCCATTGCCAAAATTGCGGCAGGACGCCTTGTCTCTCAGAAAGCACTAGAAATGCTGTTGTCCAACCCTGTCTGCCACGCCACAGATGGGGCGGGCAAGCGGGGCGTCGGTAGTAGGGGGGCAGGGAGGGAGGGAGGGAGGTTGGCTCAGGCCTATGTATATATGTATATATATATATATACACATGTGTGTGTGTGCCTCTGTGTGTATGTGTGTAAATACATACATATTTATTATACATATATTATAAATATGTATTAGCATATATATATATATTAGCATGTATTTATGTATCTACACACACGCACGCGGGCACAACCACGCACACTTACACGTATGTCTTATCCAGGCCCGGGCCTAGACGAAGTCGATGAACTCAAGACCGAGATGTCTGTCTATATCTATCCATCCATCTGTCTGTCTGTTTGTCGTTTTGCAGGTGTGCTTGTGGGGGGTTTCTCTGTGTGATCATGGTATTCCGCCACATATGTCTGGATGATCACTGAATGTAGATACAGTATTATGTATACGGACAGATATGAACATGAGTCAGAGAGACAGAGGAGACGGAGAGGAGACAGATGGTGAGTTCAGGGCCTGGGGCCTTAATGATGAATCCCCGTGGCCTCAAACTCTGAAGATGCCTTGGAGAGACTTGATTAGTTGAATGCCCCCAGAGCTGTTAACCCTACAACTTTACTCGAGTGAACCAAATTCACCAACGACGCGAACCAAGAACCTCGTCTGGCTGCGTCCGAGTTGCGAGAGCGTAAACCTTGCGCCCGCGGCTTTCGGCCATGACAATTGTCAAAAGCGGCAAGTGACAATGCCATCCTGAGAGTGACGATGCCAGCCATGGCGGCGACAGCTAGCTTCGTTCCAGCGGAGCACCGCACCTGAGGTGCAGGTAGAGTGTTCAGATGCTGGCAACCAAGCTGGCTCAAACCAGGCATTCCCAGACCCCACGAACCCCCCGTCTCCCCCGTACCACATCAACCGAGCAACCCGAACACATAGACGGGAAGCCTAAACCGCCAGCGTAAAATTCTAAGCTTTCGTGAAGACTCAGACCCTCAACAATCTGCGCCACCGTTGGGTATAGAGCAAACCTTTGAAACCCCAAAATCTTACACGTCCTAAGCCCTGAAAGCCTGTTTCAGGATCCACGCCAGCAGTGCCATGCCTAGTTGGCCAAAGGCATTGGACCAGGCACAGATTACAGACTCATGGCTTCCTGCAATAAGGGCTGCTATAAGAGTTGCCCAGAGGTTCCTTTTTGGTGTTCATATATAGAGTCCTATAAGGTAATCCCAAAAAGGAACTACTATGGGGCCTCTGGGTACTGCAATACGGGATAAAGTAAGGAGATGCTATTTCTGAGAGTTTGGACTTCTCTTCTTTAAATAGCTTTCCGAGGCGTTTCGGATTTAGGACTTAGGGCGCACGGCTGCTTGCATAAGTCCTGTTGCAAAAGACGGCTGATTGCAGCATCTACTTGCGCGAATTCAGCATGCATGTCATGTAATCTTTCTCCGGACCAGCCTTTCGTCGAACTCTCATGAGACACATCTCGACCGGTTCCGATGCCCGGCATCTTCTGCCACAGAGTCCCCGAATCACAAGAGAGATCAGGTCACGCACCTAAGGACTCGATCTAACGTAGAAAGACCCCCTACGGACTTCTCTCCACTAGACCCTTAACTGGCCCTGAACCTTAAAAATTCCAAAGCTCCTGGGTGAGAACACTGCCTGTAGACTTCTTTGGTTCAGGTCTGCAAGATGCGCGATAGCTGGCTCCAGCCTGATGTGATGCTTGGCTTGAGCTGCCGATATGATTGGAGCTTTTCCGGTTGAGGGTTTGGGCTTAGGGTTTGAGGGTTTGCGGATGAATTATAACATCTAGAATAGAATCTAGAAGGGAATGCTTTGATGTGTTTGTTTGGAGCTTTTTGCTGAGGGTGCCATCGGATTCTGGTCTACAAGCCTAGCGCAAGAATCGGAGAAAACGAGATCCATCTCTCTCCGTTTCTTGATCTTCGAGGCACTGCAGCCGTGAGATGCTCCGAGCACTCTGCCCACGGGGTTCGCGATTCTGTTTTGTTCTGTTCTCAGAAATCATGTTTTATCTTTACTATAACAAAACTTAAGGGCACGAATAAGACTCTGATTTTTTACTCTGGTTCTAAGGGCTAAGTCTTTCCCTATCCACTGAAGCGGCTCTTTGTTTCAGAATCCCAAGGCAGAGGCTCGGGGCTGTATGCGAGAGAATGCGAGGGTAGATCCCTAGGGCTCCAGTTACCTAAATAGTATATTTCTGTAACCATATGTTATAATATATTACTAACCATATACTGCCGTATAATACTAGCCATATATATATATATATATATATATTATACCCCAGTAACCTACTATCTATTTGACTGGCGCAGACTGGTGCCCAAAGTTGATCATGGCTGAGTTTCAGGCGGTGACACGTGCTTTCAGGTTTAAGGTCCCCGTTCGGAAGCGCCAACTCGGTGCGACGTGTTTACTTCGAAACTCGTTCAGTCGGCAGCTGTGAGCCTCAGCCGTCAGCGGAGGATCAGCTACAATGCAGCGATTGCGGCCGCTGAAGCAGGAGGGCAGTGACGATCCAAAGCCGACAGCCTCAAGACCTCTCGACGCTGCATATTTTATTAGGTATAAACCTTGAGGGTCGACTGATGAGGCACTGGCGGATAAAGTCATGCATCGCTGGATGGTTACGACCCTTCTGTCGGCTTCTTCGTATGCACAGCACGCTGCACGCCGTGGAGCCAGAACTCAAAGCCCCCAACTGGATGACAGACCCTGTTCGAATCCGAAGACGGCCCGAAGCGAACTGCTCTACAGAATGTCCTAAGCTCTTTCAATCTTTCGCCCAATGGAACCCGAACCTCGCAACCCTAAAACAATAAACCCTACATGATTCCGAGTTACGCGAGGGGTTAAAATGTCCCAAAACCCTAAACCCTGCAGCGCCTTATGTAAGCTCAGACGATTGGGCAGACATAAGCTTGCAGCGCCTTGAAATATCCTAAAAAACACACACGCTCAGCAGGAGGAAGATGGGCTCTGGCCACCTCGGCCATGGCAGAGCTATGCCTCAACGGCACGCCCTCATCGATCACGCGTCTCGGATACAGGTTTAGGGATTTAGGTGTTTTGGCGTATTTGGGTTTTTAGGCTTTCGCTTTTTTGGGTTTTTTTTAGGATTCCGGTTTTAGGAGCGGTTTCTAATTCGAGCTTTTAGTGACTAGCTTACGACATGCACATACGTGCGCCATGAACCTGCGATAGTGACATACTGACGACATGCTCTTTTCGTTTGTACAAACATATGTAGTATATTGCCCTGTTCGTGATCATGTGCCCTTGGTCCTTCGCTTCCGTTTCCCTTAGGTTCAACTCTGCAGCAAGCGCGGCCAGTTCAGGCCCGATGCCAGTTTTTGCGAGTGTTTCGGTAATGTTGATTACTTTCGGCTTCCGTAAGCAACTTGAGGATCGATACCGTACAGTTCGTGCAGTTTCGGAACCTGAACCGTCATGGTATCTCGCGAGCACCATTCCCTTGGTTCGGCAGTGGACTCTTGGAAAGCCCAGGTTGAAGATATGTCAGGCAGTCCCAGTGGAGGGGCTCGAAGCATTCTAGGCCTGTGCACTGTGCGGCCTCAACCCAGCTTCATGTATTGGGAGTTTCCGAAAATAGGGGAGCCTAATATAGTACCCTAAATAATAGGATCCTTATTATAAGGGCTCCCAATAAGGTACCCTAATTTTCGGAAGCTCCCTCTTCGGTTCAAGGCTTAAGGCTACAGTCCCCCAAGCGTGGACAAGGTTGTAGGCTCCCAAAACAGCTGCGAGGTGCACTTGTGGGCGGAAGATGTTTAAGAAAGCTGACATATTCTCTCATAGCGAGGTCTCCAGTGGCAGCTTACCCTGAGGCGCGGCACAAAGTCTGGGCTTAGGAGTGCTAGATGCTCCTCCAGCTCGTTTTACGGCGCTCCACCGACGATATTTTGGCTTTGAGTAAAGGCCTACCCTGCAAGCTCAAACCCTAAGCCCCTTGCCGTGGCCATGTACGGGCACCTCGCACGTAGTTTCGTAGATGCTGTGTTTGTTGTTGGGATGTTTCCTTGCCTACGGCGATGCAAGCAGAGACTGCAAGCTAGCCAGTGTTGGTCAGGTTCTTCTTCGCTGGCTTCGAAGAAGCGACGAGTGCTGGCGTCGATTCTTGCCATGTTATGCATCCTATAAACTCAGTGATACAATGAATTACCATGATTACCATAGTTGTGGAGGCCATGGCGACTTTTTGTCATGACAGCAGCCTGCCAATAGAAAAGCGGCTTCAAGGGACGGAGCTGCGCCGCCTGTGTGTGCAGGGACCGCGATCTCTCAGGTAAGTCTGATAAGGATCGGCAGCACTTGTCAGTACGCCATCCAGGCCTGACGGTCGGAGCCCTGTACATCCTAAACCCTTGCAAACCCTTTTTCCCAAGCCCACAGATCCTGAAACCTTATGAATCCGAAATGTGGATCTCCTGTAAGGAACCGGACCCGATTGGCTTCTCGACCGTGGCTTTGCTTGATTCTCTTACAGTTCAACTTCCAGCTGTTGCCTGGAAGTTGTTTCAGCTTAGTTGTTGATCCTTTCGTCGTGATTACATGATGAGTGCAGCTATATTGCTCTACGCGCCCAGTCCTGCCCGGGACCGTACCAATGTTGACGATGTCTTCCTGGCAGCATGTATCACCGTTGCTTCTCTCATGTCCAGTGTTTGCCCAGGCACAAATCACGCTAGATCCTGCTTCTACGCCCAGTACGTTCTACTTCCATATGCGGTCCTGCCCCAGGACCCTTCGTAAGCAGGACCCTGCCATAGTTACGATAGCGGTCAGGTTGGTTTGTAAACAGGAACACGCTCCAATGCTTCTCTATATCCAACGGCTGACTCGGAATCCTCAAGCAAACTTTAAATCTCAAGCCAAGCTAGGTCATTGGTGCTTGCCAGTATGCCATGAACTGGAGCAAAGCTCTGGAGCACATGAACAAGGCACGCAGTTTTAAATGTTTCCGCTATCTGGGGTGCTGGTACTACCAGAACTAGTAGGTCGTAGTAGTGGTCGTAGTAGCAGTAGTAGTAGTAGTTGTTGTAGTAGCAGCAGTAGCAGCAGCAAGGAAGCTGTTTGGCCTTTGTTAGGAATCGGGTTTGAAGGTTTCAGTACACCGGCTAATTTCGCTCGCGAGGGTCGAACCGCCTGCAGCTTGAAACATGAGGGTCTCGGATTTGGTTTCAATATCTTAGACATGATTTGAATATATGTCCATCCTAAATGTCACCATGGGAAGCTGAGGCTCGAGGCTGGCATGTCGATATGCACAGGCTTTCGGTTTATGGTTCACGGCTCCGCGTTTAGGCACGACTGCAACTCTGTATGCCTGAAGGCCTCTGCAGTGCGGCTAACTGTCATTGTTTCAGCCCGCAATGCAGCAACCATGGCCTGCACGGAGCTTCCTGCCAGACGATTGTGACAGTGTGTGATGTACTACAGGGGCCTGAATAATTACCTATACTACTTTGGGGGTTCCTGTATTTTAATTACAAAAAATGGCCCCAGAACCTTATTCCAATTATTAAGGCCCCTATACTAAATCCTTATAGTATCCCTTATAGTAATAGACCCTTTATAAGAGCCTTTTAAGGGAGCCCTATTCCAATTATTAAGGCCCCTAGATTATCTTCCGGGATTGAATGCATTTGGCTTCGTGGTTGCGAGCAGGAGCAGGCGAAACTCCAGATCAGGAGGATCGGGTTCTACAAGGGTTACTGTAAGGGATCTATAAGGGTACTACAATACAGGGGCCTCAATAATTAGAATAGGGCTTGGGCGTAGATTATACTATATCCTTCCAGAGTAGTACTTTGGGCTTCAAAGCCCTATCGCCAGCACCTCATCGGTCGTCTACCTTTCGCCTGTTTTGTGGGACAAATGCCTGACAGAACTCCGGGCAATCTGAAAACAGACTCAACCGATATAGCTTTACATGTATACACATACATACAAACATACATATACATACATATGTGTATATATATATACATACATATACGTACATACATACATACATACCTATAAGTATGTGTATATGTATATATATATATATATATATATTACTTATTACCAAAAGCCTCGCCAGCACGTACACCCCGTGAATGCCGAGTATATAGCTTGCCGACGCATGCCCTAAGCACAAGCCCGGAGCTCTACCCCGTGAGCCCTCACACCCTCCGAAGCCCTGAACTCCCAGACTTTAAATTCATCTAACCCTAAGCCCTAGAGCCTCAACCGCGATTGAGGCTGGGCGTTTGGCTCCATGCTCTGGCCTTGTTGGACCCCAGTCAGGGTGGAGGCCCGGCTGTGATATCCATGTATGGCAACATTGTAGGTTTAGGGTTTAGGGTTTGCCATCGAAGCTATAAGTCTGGCGATTACCACAGTACTGTTCTACTGACTTGTGAGTTCTCTGCCTGCTGTTGCTACTTTTGCTGATGATGCCCCTTCCTCTGCCGACGACGACTACGACGACCGAGTTGATCATGAAGATCATGAGACCACTTCCCTAAACCACTTCCGCTAATTATTCCTGTGGAAGTCGCTGCTACGTTAGCCCTGCTGCGGCTACTGCCATTGTTTCTCGGCCCCCCGGACAGCGATGACTCCATTCGCAACCAACTTGCTCGATTCCCACTCCCTTTTCTTTGCATGTTTCCTTGTCATGTTTTTCGGCGGTTTTATGGTGACAGTGTACTAGGTAATTTGCAGATCCTGCTCATGTCAGGTGATTGCTAGAAGGTTCAGATCCTTCCTCTACTTTGCCCTGCCCATGGCTTTGGGCCATTTTGTTTTCGTCTTTTGCTTCTTCGCTTTCTGGGAAGACTCATTGTGAAGCCATTGATTTGCCCAGGCCTGCAGAGGGACGCGGTGTCGTTCGCTGCGGCAGCTGGCGCCTGCCGGGAGGCATTGATTTGGGCTGACTACCACAGGCTAGACTACAGGTCCTGAAACAGTGGAGACTTGTCTTAGTTAGTGGTTTCTGAGTTCTATAGTATACGACACCCCCCTCCCCGCTTGGGGGCTCAGGTCCTTATCGAGTCATTCACGCTTCAGTTTTAACCCCTCTGAAGCAAAGGCCCCTGATCAACACATACTGTTCTGATACTGGGTAATACGGAGTTCAAACTACAGATTGTTTAGGGTTCTTGAGTCTACAGTTTCTTCACATTTGTTGAGAATGGTCTTTCGAATCGGTTGCGCCAGAGCAATGTCGCTGATGGCTGCAATTGCCGAAAATCGCCAGCGAACCTGGCACACCGTCTAGTGTCAAATACAACATCAGCTACGGTCAAAAAAGGATAACGCTACAGTCGACATGCATATGCACGTATATATATATATATATACATACATATATATATATATACATATATACATATATACATATATATATATATATTCTTTGTACATATCACATGTGCATATATAGAGTGCTAACCTGTATCATAATGATATTGTCGATGGTTTGTGAGATTCGGCTCGAAACTTGAACCAGGACTTTTTGGATTCTGCTCAACCAGGCGAAGCGATGGCAGCACGTGCTTGCCCTTCGCGCTCTGTCCGACTCTGCAGGCAACCCTGCACAGCTCGGGGCAACCCTGCACAGCTCGGGGGGGTGAAGGGGCTGGCGGCTGGCGTTTTCCAACGAGTCTTAACATGTCATCTATCTACCTGCCTACCTATCTATCTCTCGATCTATCTGTCTATATCTATCGATCTATGTACATGCGCACAACACTCATGTATTTATACTTCAGAATTCACAAAATCCCTATGCTAAGTATTTATGACTGCACCGGCCTTGTTGAAGGAAAAGGCCTGTCCTACTGTCGTTGCTACAAGCTGGACAACGGCCCAGGTGCTAGAAGCCAAGCATGGCTTGTTGTATATATGGGTACAAAAGGGATGCCATAAAGGATGCTATATAGGTACTATAGATACTGTAAGGGTTGCTGTCTACGAACGGGTCAGGTTTTCTGTCAGCCTTGTGGCCCTTCAGGGCGGGGCGGGCCAGAACCCTTCCAGCCTGGGTTTTAGTGCTGCTTTGAGCCTGATAATGCAGAGGTCGGAGGAATTAGTAATAGGATCCTCTCAGAGATGTATCATATTTTTATATTTCTATATAGTTCATATACCACGGCAGGATTTTCTACTGGCATCCAGAGGACTGAGGAACTGCTCTTTTGCTGGGACCCTCGCTGCGCTGGATTCTGACTCTCGGCCGAGTATCTGCTATAACTATAAGCTGCCTCGCCCCACAGGCATGGAGTCCGAAGTGATGCTCCAGAATGCAGCACACTGCGCCTGGCGCACGGCCCGGCCACATGGATGAAATGCGAAATTGAATGCTACATGTCCTTGCGGGCCCTGGTGCCCAGGTCAGGTTGCGAGGGACTGGCCGAAATTGTGAGCAGTGACTGAAGATTTCTGAAGGTTGTGAAACAAGGTATGCAGAATTTTGCCATGGCTTTGAAAGCGGTTCTGATCGGATCTGAGCTGTTCCCGGAAGCTGGTTCGGATCAAGACATACGACATCCAACAAACTGTCGTCTTTACCACGTGCATGTGCATGGCCCGGTCGAGACTTTTGCTTTTGACTTTTACCTATGAGGGTGTACGGATTTATGGTATGGGAATTTGGCACGATGCCACATCAGAGTCAGAAGCTTAAGATTTCCGCCTACCAGCCTGGGGCAGAATGGGCAGCTCAGCTGCAAAGCAAGCATCCGAGGACCGGGATGAACCCTCAACTACCCGCAGCTGTACCCCAAACACTCACAACAAAGGAGCCCTATAATCTAACACCCCGAAGCCCATATTAGTTAAATAAGGGCCTGAAGCAGCCGGGTAAGTGCTTACAACTTGTCCGGACTAAGTGTGCTAACGTTCCTTCACACTGCAGCCCCGAACGAACCTGCCTCGCCGAATCCATCGGCGACCCTTCCTCTACTGCCCTGCGCTTGAAAGCATTAGCTTTAGGATTTTGCTGATTCGGGCAAAGGCGAAGTAGAAATGTTGCCGTCCGAGCCTCGTAAGGGATGGTTTTTGTAGAGACGGCTTCTCTCGTCCGCAGCCTCGCTTGGCAACGTGCCAGTACGGTAGGACCTTTGCAACGCGGTGAAGAGAGGTGACCTGCATCTCGGATTGATTTGAGAAGTATTTGAACCAGTCTGAGATACTGTCACTGCAGTCTTTTGCTTGTGTCTAAGCTTCGCAAACTCCATACCATAAACTCGAACTGCAAAACCGTAAATCCCAAACTCGAATCACACGCTTTTGATTTCTTCAGGGCTGGATGCCATGAGCTGCTTCAGCGATTGCAACAGAACCATGGCCAAAGCCACAGAGAAGGCTCCTAGGCCCAATACACCTTATGGATGTAGGGTTTAGGATTTAAAGTAGGGTTTAGGGTATCGGATGTAGGGTTTAGGTGTTCAGGGTTTCTTTGGTTGAAGGTATCGACTTCCCTGGGGGTACGGTAGTATATCAGGGCTTTACAGGCGTGTGTGTAAGCCTTTAAGGGGCATGATGTGGGTATGATATATGTAGAGCTTGGCAAATATGCACCCTCTGGGTTCCCTATAACATGACCAGTTTACGAAGCTTGTTCAGGCATCTATATTAACGGGCTTCGAGGGTGGAGCTCATTTCAGGTGCCCACGCGACAGTTTTGAGGAACATAGGCTCAGCACAGGGGCTTCTCTTCAAAGTTGCTCGTTGAGATTCATAGGGGGGGATAGATTCGGATTCTAGACGGACCTTAGGTGACGTGACTGCCTCCCTTCTCAATGAGATCTCTTCTTCATGTGGAATGGCGCCGCTACACCTGGCCGTGGCGACCAGCCGATTTGACATTGCCTCCTTGTTGATGGATCGGGCTGCAGACGTAAATGTTCGAGATGCGCAGCAGCGGACTCCACTGCACTTCGCAGCCCTCACCCCGAACGCTCGGCTGGTGGGAGCCTTAGCCTACCATTCCATGCGAGCGGGGCTGGCCAGGGCGAATCCCAAGCCTTCCTGGTCCAAGGTCCAAGAACTGCTGGGTCGTCGCGCAGACCCCTTCTGCGCCACTGAGCTGGGGACCGGGGAGGGGGGCAGTTGTCATTGTCTGAGTCTCTCCGACTCCACATCGGGTCGAGGCCAGTTTACGCTAGTTATAGTGGTATACATTCGATAGACAGGAGGACACCACTGGACATCGCCCGGGATGTGAGCTGCGTGGGATCTGTCCGTGCCCTTGAAGGGGCCTCAGCCTTGTGGCAAGGCCCCGTGGATGCTCGGTCTTTGAGAAAGTCATGCCTGACCTTTTGCGTTACAAGATCCCCAGATAGTCCCAAGCAATAACTTCCCCAGCAGCAGGACGGACAACCTGCAAAGCCGAAACCAACCAAGGATGCTTTTCAGCCAAAGATGCTTGGCATACCTTCATGGTCGCCCAAGTGGCTCGTTGTGATCTGACTGCATTGGAGAAGCCACTCACTCTCTCGCTCTCTCGCTCTCTCTCTCTCTCTCTCCCCCTCCCTCCCTCACTCACCCAATTTCGAGCCCGAACTCCTCGCCGCAAGCTTAAACTTAAACCCCTGTCGTTATCTACTCCTTACTAGAACTCTTGAAAAGCCAAGATTTCCCAGAATGTTGAGCTCCAACATGCCAGGTTTTGCTTGACCGCAGACACAACACTGGCCCCAGCTTCTTTGCCAGGCCGCGGACTGGCCGAGGGTCGGTATTTCGGTTTCGAGGGTTAGGGTTTATGGCTAGGCTTGAGACCAGTAGCAAAAAAGGGTTTAAGGGTCTTGGGGACTCGCCCTAGGGTTTAAGGTTCATTATACAAACGATGAAGATGAAAACCCTACTTTCACATCGGGGTTATGAGCTGCGATGGGATAGGGATTGGCGAGTATCTCATACATGTATAATGCACACATACACACATGCATGCACAAACACACACATATATATATATACACATGTGTATATATATATATATGTCTGTTTATGTGGATGATAAGATGTTTCTATATATGAGCAAACATACACATACCCAGAAGAAAGTATGACTAGTTCAAGTTTGGTAGTCCTGCGGTCAGGCTTCAGAGTGCTTGTTTCTCCAGTTTCAGAGCCTGAGGTGGTAGGGCGTTGGATGGCCTGAGCATTGCTGGATTTAAAAAAAACACGACTTTAAGGGCTAGAGCTCTTGAATTGCCAGGTCATAACCTACTATTTTGCGCGGCTGTGGGCCACAGGTAGGGATTACACACCTTGAATGCTTTGGTTTGCCAAGTCAGTAGCACCTAGCACTTTCGACACGTTGGGTTATCTTCTTCGCAAGGAAACGCTAGGCTGATGGGCTGACAGGGTCTTCGAAAGGATGCATGTACATGGAGCATGCGACACGAGTATGCTGCACAATGTTACCAGTATCGCCAACAGTAGAATGCTACTCATCCAAACAGAGTATACGAACCATAATCCGAATGTGAGTGCTGACCGACAGGGGCAACGTGCACAACGTTTTCAAAAAGGCGCAGAACTTGATGCGGGACAACCTTGTGGGACCTGACGCTGCCCATCAGTGTCCGCACTGCTACAAGACCAATGCAATTCCCGACTTCGTTGAGAGCTTTCCTTGTGGCGTGTTTGCAGTCAGGTGGTCGTGATTTCAGTGGTTTCGCAGATGTGCTCCTTATTATAGTATAGTATACACAGGAGAGTACAGTATACCACAGTTTAGTATAGTATAATTATATTACTGAAGTTAGAATAATTGATGTTAGAATGATACAATGGCTTACGTCTTGAGCCTGCTCGGGGAGCTTTCTGATTCGGACGACGGCATCCCCGAACCCCCACATACAGCTAAAAGATAGGGGCTTAAACAATTTTCAATACTATTCCCTATAGGGCTTATTAGGGTAAGTATACTACCCCGTTCTAATCATCAAGTCCCCTAGATTACTGACTGAGGCTGTCATTGTGGCCGAATGCTGTCGGTGCCCGCGTCGCTGCAGCTGGCGCTCTATGACTACACACAGGTAGCCCGCAGAAAGCATCTGTAAGCGACCACGAACCACTGAAGCCCTGTTTGTATAAGTGTAATTAGGACCATGTGACCCGAACCGCGAACCAAAATCACAAAAAGGAGGATCTCAGGTGCAGGACCTCAAATTTTGAATACCTGAACCCACGCAAGCCTGAACCCTGAAACAACATGGAAGCCAGGGTGTGCCGGACGCCCGGCCTATGGCAGTGCTCCCGTTGCCGCAAGATGTGCGCTGCATCCATGTGAAGTCGCTGGAGGACCCCACGGCGCAGCCTGCAGGCATCGCCCCAGAGCCCCTAACCCTTCAAGCTGGAAAGCCAAGAAGTAACCTCCAATCTCTGGGTTTCGAGGGTTGTCCCGGCTATGCAGCTTGCAGGTTTAAGTGTTCGGCGGTGGAGGGGTAAGAACTTCGTATCTCATTCCGGCCTGAGGGCACTGGCCTCATGGACTAAGCTAAGACGTTGAGAATGCTGTGGCCGCACAAACCCTCACCCTAAAGGCTCTACACCCGACGGTATCAACCGCCAAATACTCACACCATGCCCTATACCGCAGCCCATACTGTAACCCTAAAACGGAGAAACCTCACGTCACAAGACAATCTGCAGCCTACTGCTCAAGCCTAGAGCACACAAACCTCAGACCATAAGGGTCCTAGCTCGTCAGGCTGGCTCCGACAAAAGTTGGGAGGCTGGGCCGCCCTGGGCCGCCAGTCATCAGTCATCCGCAGTGTCGGGGATGGTCAGCCTTTGGCAGATTTAACGTTTGCGATGCACGTATGCAATTGTTCATGCCTGGATATTAGTGCTTACAATACATGCAGCTGCAACTGCGTGGACAATCGACAAGTCGCTCTTATGTAGACATGTGCATGAACACGCAGGTTCGTCCATCCACGAGGGTGCAGGCAGAGAATATGCACGAAAATCTGACGACACATATTCCTCCACCGTTGGAATGGACATGCCTACTCGCATGCATGCATTTCGGGTTAATTATCGGCCTATATGCAGGCTATGGATATGTTGGCTTTGTTTGCTTATCGTTTATTCGCAAGCTTAGCCGACAGGCTACTGACTGTTCTTGCCACGTATTTTGGTAGCCTTCTTTCGTGCGCCGGCCTTCGATTCATACGATTCGCACCTGAGGGTGTTTCCGAAAATGGGGGACCCTAATCAAGTACCCTAAATAGTAGGATCCTTATTATAAAAACCCCAAAATAAGGTACCCCTAATTTTCGGAAACTCCCACCTGATGCATACCGGGAGTGGCAGGTCTTGGCCTCACATCTTCGCGGAACCACGGATTCTCAGTGAGGGTGGAGGCCTTTGCCGGCTTAGGCTGCCCAGATGGCCCATAGTAGTTCCTTTTGGGGATTATATATATATATGTATATGAACCCCAAAAAGGAAACCTTATAGGATTCTGTAATTCTATATATGAACCCAAAAAGAACTACTATGGGGCCTCTGGGTAGGGCATGTCGCTGCAGCGTGGTCGATTTGCCCCAGGACCATGCCAAGGAGGCGACTTGGGATTTGAGGCTCGACACGGGCCGGTCTTGTAGCACATGATTTATACCGTCTTTGCTCGCACCTAACAGTCACAAAGATCTTGACCTAAATCTGCAACTCGAATCCGGCCAGGTTCGCGACGTCTTTGGAGTGTGCACAAGCTCGGAGTGCTGTGGCGTTTGCCCAGCGTTGCCCCAGGCACGGAACATGAAGGATTTCTTTGCATGGCCGTAGATGCGACAACATAGGGCGGGCTGGCAGGACTTTGATCCTCAAAGAGACTTACGACCGAATGCTCTTGGAATTGAGTGCGCCACAGGAGGAGGAAAGAGCGACGAGCGAGTCCACCTTGTAATGTCACAAGCTCATGTCTTCATGTACGAGGAGCTACCGATCCCCTCCGCGCCCCCTGCTGACGAAGGGGAAGAACAACCTGCAGTTGCAGCTTTGATGCACGGCACAGGTGGTGAGTCATTGTAAATGTTCAGTCGCCTTTATACGATCGAAGGCACCACCGCCTCCAGAGCCTCTGCACCAAGCTTCACACTCCGTTGCTCCGGCTCAGGCATCAGTTGTGCAGCAGGCAGAAGTGTTCCGTTCTGCATATGTTCCGCCTTCGAAGGCACCACCTCGAGAACCTCCGCACCAAGCTGCGCAAACTCCTGCTCCGGCGCAGGCATCAGTGTCCGATGTGTGCTACGGCCCTTCTGGACAGTTGCCAGCCTCCCCCCTTCCAGCGGCCATCAGTCAGCAGGTCATCAGCCAAGACGGCCAGGAAAGAGCCGACCAAGACGATGGCATGTGCGTCGAATCTTGGCCCTTGTTACTGTTCCTGAGTTTTGGAATTCAGCCTCCAGTCAAATCATCAAGGTGTGCCTGGAGCGACGCGCTGATACGGCGGTGGTGCCATGTCCTGCTCCCAGTTGAGTTGTGTGTGTGTGTACATATACATAGCAGACAGAGAGAGAGAGAGAGCTTCGCACTCGCACTATAAGACTGCATACAGTTTCTCGTGGCATCCTCACTTTCTAAGATCTGGGAGTTGATGTTCAGTCGGTGGCACGCAAGTGGCACGTACAGCAACATTGTGTGACACTCCGACTTCGACAAACCATGACACGAGCAGTCACGCTGACAGCAGCTGCAGTGGCAGCTCCAGTCAGCAGTGGCATCAGGACAACACTTTTCTGCACCAGCACTTATGCCACCCGCACAGCTGCCGGCGCCGCCCCCGCCAGCCCCACCGCCACCACCACAAATGCCACCATCAGCATCACCACTGCCACGAGCGATGAAGCGGATGAGGACCAGGACTAGAAAGACGAGGAGCAATCTGAAGACAATGGGGCGTAGACGAGCAGAAATTCTACACTTTGCCGTAGGTGGTGTGATGTCAAGCTGGAATAAGCTGGACAATAGCATCCGCTGCGACTCGCTAAATGTCGAGCCGCGCAGTTTGATGTAACTGTAAACATTACAACGGTTACATGTGATCAAGCCTGCCCATACGGGGAGAGACTAGTGATGAAAACCCGGTAGCTATAGAGCACATGTCCATGAAGATGCATGCTTGCAGCTATCTGTCTTTTTGTTCGTCTCTTTGCACTTCATGTGGCTGAGGTGGCCACTTATGCCTTTGCCAAAACTGCGTAGCCGATGTCATGGGCCAGCGGCACGGATGCGGTTGATGCAACTTACAAACCCCTGGTCGAGCCTGGCCACTTTAGGTCGAGCTTTCGGGCTCGTTGGTGCAAGACCTTTGTTGCCCGATAACCAAGGAGGCTGTGTCCAATGTGCCGCAACGAAGCTTCATCCACTGTGCGCATTTATCGTTCCTGAGCCCGCTGGTGTGGTTGCGGCCACGGGTCAGCTTTACCCGCTGCGTTGTGGCAAAGCCAGCTTTCAGAAGCTCGCGCTCTTGTGCGCAGCAGGGTGGGCCTAAGGTAGCGGTCTTGTACAGACTTCTAAGACCAAGCTGCAGACTCGGGCCAAAAGAGAGTTTTGATGAGTGACCGAGCTATGCTCTCAGAGGATCAGAGAATCCCGAAGTGATTGGTTCTGAAACCCATTGATGCCGTAGCATAATTAGCATAGGAAGCCACCTGGTGTTGGCTTTGCTTGTCGAACCAGAACCGAAATAGCTGATTCATCCTACACTACGGGTTCTTGAATCTTGAAACTGACTTTTTGTGTTGGGCTGGGGATGTGAGCTGCTGAGCCATCGTTAGTGACCAGTGCTTGGCCCAGTTTCTCCAAAAAGTAGAAGCCCAGAACACGAAGGCCCTAGACAGCGGCTGGAACGTTGAGACATACACACCACCCTTTGGCCCACAGAAAACCGCAGCCGTCTTGAATGCAGACGACATCGCCGAGACCCAACACTAATTAGTATTCTAGATCATCAAGCCTTTGGTCTTGAATCTGTCTAGTGATTCTTCGCCAGATACCTCAAAGGACCCCCAAGTTAGAGAAGCTATTCCAAGGAGATGGAAAGGATCTCTTCAGCTTTTGGCAGAGATGGAGGCTCGGTCTGGCTGTGCTAGCGGCTGAGGGACTGCGCGAGAAGGATCATGCCTCGACCTCGAGACTTGGGGATGTTGTAGCATTCTGCGTAAGAGGAGGCAAGGACAAGGAGACTGAGTAGGCTCGAGGAGAAAGAGAGGATACTTCGGCAAGACGACGAAGATCGACGACCACGAAGACGACGACTTTTGGCATGAAGAGCAAAGCACTTGTCACGATAGTTCGTAGTAGTGGCAGCAGAGGCTGCAGAAAGCCAGCAAACTTCAACTCCAATCCTGGAATCCTTGAGCCTTTAGTGCTTGACTTTACATTATTGCTCCAGTGAAGCGGCTACGGTAGCTAGCTCAGGCGTTGTTCTTCGAAAGTTGGCACAGGCAAACTTTGCTCAGGCCTTGACATGACCTTGGACCGTCTGTTCTGTGTTGGTACAGCTCTGAGCATCTACGGCTTGCGTGTCGGCTTGCTAGGTTTCGAAACTGGCGCCCAAATCAAGGAAGACGCAAAGGTGCCCCTTCCGCTACCACAAAGGAGCCCCAAGCGAGTGGCCACACATGTTGCCCGACCAAGACATCTTCTAGGCCTTTCCCAGAAGTGTGAGCCAGAAATCCTGAAAGACGCCCTAACAGCGAACAACCGGAGGCCCGAAAGCTTGACGCTCTTAGCCGTCCCCAGTCGGGCGCTTGCACCAGTCGCTTGAACCTTACTCGGCTCACATAGGAAAATGTCCCTCAAAGTCCCAGTAAAGCCAGGAGGCCAAGGTAGAGGCAGATGCAGTCAGCTATGAGGCGGCTGTGCAGGCAGCGGGTGGGGGGGAGGGCACAGAAAACAATGCGGTCTCTTTGCTCTCTCTTGAGAAGGACATCAGAGAGATCTGTCACATGTTCTTTGGGCCAGGGCTTAGGCATTTTGCTTCACGGTTTTGGGCTTTTGGTTTAAGGGTTCAGGGTGCGGACAAGGGGCTCCTTTTCTTGGGGCCTTGGGGGCAGGGTGTAGGGCAGCGGGTTTCTTGATGTCTTGGCAACTGACCCTCTTTGGTGTCAGATTTTTTTTCGGTCGGGCACGTAGGGGTCTGCAGCAGGGTTGAACGTTTCGAGTTCACGCCTCCCGGATAATTGATGGTGGGATCCGGGCCAGAAAGCAGGAAACATAGGAACAGGATCCGGGCATACCGCAATGCGGAATCCTCAAAGTTTGTCATACATAGACGAACCATAGAGCTGTTTGCCGAAGTTTGGGCATATGGGGATGTTCAGGCTGTACAACAAATTTCCACCAAATCATAGAAGCCTTCATCCCCAAACCACTCAGTAATGAAACCTGCATGCCCTCAAGTCCGAGCCCGGCGAGACTGAAGCCTTTCACCCGAAACCGTTCATCACCGATAGAAGTACCGTCAAGACGGTTGAATCGAAACGCTAAGTCTTACCTTACCATCCCTAAACCCAAAACCCCGTAAGCCCCGGACCCTTAAACCCACAACCTGCAGACCTGTGAACTCGGGGGCCAACCCGGGCCAGCGGCGCTGGTGCTCGGGCTCTGTCAGTCCCGCTCCTGGCTCCTTGGAAGGCTCGGGCTCTTCCCGGAAGAATTCTTTGGGTTACCAAAGGCCTTGAAAGAGTTACCAAGAGTGTTTGCTCCTACTCCCCACATATGCATGGCTTCATACCCCAAACCATTACACTAATTTTTATGGCCCCTACATTGTGGAGTTTCTTGGAGTTGGCTCAGCAGGGGTTGTCCAAGGCTTTTTATGGTTCAGACGCCTTGATTTGTAAGCAATTAGGGCTTACGGTTTCGTGTCCGTGTCGGAGTTCCTCTGTAGCTTCGGGCTAACTAGGAGCATTTTGGGTTGAACGCGATCTTAGAGACCCGGGCCTAGGCTTCGCAAGTTTTGGCGACCATTGATGCGGGCTAAGCACTTTCAGGGTTTGGGCTCGCGTGCTTTGGGAGCGAGGGCTGTCGGGACCTGATGCTTGGAGTGTTCCAGCGGTCTCAGGCTGGGTTCGACTCCGGTTCACCCAGTGCAAAACGGCGAAAGTTCGGAGCATAAGAAGCGTCGATGCTCTAAACTGTGGTGCGTTGGGCGCAGCCAGTAAGCGATGAACCGGCAGGCCGCAATGAAAGGAGTGATCACTCGCGCACGCGCCGCCGAAGCTGGGAACATGCTGCTGAACTGGACGTGCCCCTCGCCGCAGCTACTGCGCCGGTCCTCCCCCAAGAGACAAACAATATTCAATACCCCTGAACCCTAAACCTCAGGGTGCTTGCTTGTGTTTTGTTGTTTGTTTGAGACACGCATCCGAACAAGCGTGTCCCAACACTGTGTGCTTTGGGCCGCCCAGGTCGGAACTCTTGTTCATCGAGCCGGCGAGAAAATTGGAGGACGCAAGGACACGCACTACATCGACCCGGCATATCGGAGACGCATTGATTTAGTTTGCTTCTGTTCACCCATTTAACTTGTCCAGAAGCATACTGGTCTGCTATGTACCAGAGCCAGAGCTCTGAAAGTCTGCACGGACGGATCTGGCTTCTTGTTGAAGCAGGGGCCAACTTTGACTGCTGAGAAGATGAAGTATATCGTGGAGCAATGTCGCTTTCCGAGCGGTTCCGCTTGATCTTCCCTGCCTTGGATCATCGCATTGCCCCGCGGTGGGGACAGATGCCCCAAGAATGATGGCTTGCCACCCCGCGACGTTGGACCCCGTGTTCTGGGTACAGCTCTCCGCCTCGCCCGAGGAAAAATCGACAAAATGTATGAGCGAGTGCGGGATGAATCTCTCAAGCTGCTCTCAAGTTGATTGCATCTTTCAAGTCTACCGTATCGCCGATGTAGTGGCCAGGATAGAACCGGCGGCTGGGGTAATTATTCTGCATGGAAGTCTATAGCCATAGAGGCTTCTGCTTATATCAGTGAGCTCGGCCTTCAATCTGAAGCTTCATGTGAGAGCCCAGCTTAACAGAACTGCTACCAACGTACGAGTATTTGCAGTCGCGCATGTATTTGCCCGACTTCTGGTGCAGACTTCTGCCGAGCTCCTTTGCACTCCTGGGCCCCTTTGGGCCCGTAAATCCGGAACCCCCCAGCCTCAAACACGACTAAAGCGCAGAGCGAAACGGTAGTGTGAAGGCATTGTTAGTCAGCACTGTTCGGAAGGCTTGCGCAGTAAGCATCGTATTTCCCAATGCTTGCAAGGTCGAACCTGCGGGAGCCCTTTGCTGTGGAGTCCACGGCTTGGTGCCTGCAGGGCCGACGAGCATACGTTTATCCGACGTGAGTCGGCTCAGGCTCAGGGTTTTGGGCTTCGGGTTTGGAGTTGGGTTATATAATTTTATACTGTAATTATAGAAATTGGCTTTGACTTTTGAGTTTGTGTGTTGGTGTAGGTCCGAGAGTTGATAATGATAATGCTCGCATAAGGACCCTTAAGTAATGGATCCACAGGCAGCATTTCTGCTGGCAACTTGCTACATACTCGCGCATGACAGACGGACAGAGACAGACAGACAGGCAGGCAGACAGATACACAGACACATAGACACATAGACACACAGACACACCGACAGACAGACACACAGACGCACAGACGCACAGACACACAGAATCAGATGCATATGGACATGCGTATGTGCACATACATGCATACATGCATAAATGCACAGGCCAATACACGAACAACGTATAAGGACGGACAGCCAGAGACAGACAGACACCAACACCCACACAGATACACACACACAGACGCACACACACACACACACACACAAAATGCCGTTTGTGATTGTCAGCCTCCCACCCCAACATCGACAGGCACATTGCAAAACTCCCGTGAACCCCAACGTACGATTCACGCCTTAAACCAGTAATTGTGCGAGTAATTCCGACGATGTCCTCTCGCGGCTATGGCGACAAAGCCACTGGCGAAGATGCTTCTTTGGGAAAGAGGCTTTCCGAGGCCGCCTTAGATGGCGAACTCGGGGTTTGCGGTTTGGTGGCTGAGGTTGGTGGAGGGTCAAGACGCCACGGCTTCAGGTTTTAGGGGGTTTGTGTTTTTGCAAGGCTGTTTCCTGCTTTACGAGAAGGTTCTTGGTCACAGCCTGGCACAGGCGGTCTTAGGAGACCACGTGTGATTACTGGAGGAGCCCTTAAACGATCCCCTTAAATGACCCTTTAGAGTTAGAGGAACCTTGCTCAGGGCGCGACGTTGGAACAGATCTTTTCTGGCATCGGTGAGCATGGAGATTCTTGAGCCCCAACTGACAGTACTTTGTGGGGTCTTGGGCAAGTTTAGGCTGAACCTTATGAGAAGCTATCGTTTCCTGATCTGCATCATGCTGATGAAGATATTGCTTCAGGATCCGGGCCCTTCAGTTGCCATCCCGAGCCGTAAACTTTCAAGCTTCGCAGGCTTAAGCGGTAAACCCCTAAATCCTCACTAATCCATGAACCATAAACCCCTACACCCTAAACCCTGCGAGAGTCCAAAGCATCGTATTCGTCGTGGAGGCCGTGGCGGCCAGCGCGCAGGGAGGCGCCGGGTCGAACCAGGCAGGTCGTGTTTGTTTCGGGCTTCAGCGCATGGTGCAGGGTTTAAGGGCCGAGGTCATCTAACCTTACTATTAGGGGTGTCTTGTGGCAAAATAGCTTGCGCCGGGGAGGGGGAGGTTTCATAGAACGAGGGCTTGTGCGGCAAGTTTTGGGTACTGTTCAGCTACTTGTAGTGCTTCATGGAGAGAGGCAGAGGGGAGGGCAGAATAGCTAACGAAAACACATTGAAACCCCGTGACAAAATAAGCGAAACTTTCAATATCCTTTGGAACCAACTGAGACATCAAATACCGCCACGCAAAACCCACAACCACCCCTCATTTAAGCGTGAAGAGGGCCTGCTGCAAACACAAAAGCCACCCTCTCCGACCTCTCAACTCCAGACTCGGAACCCTTACCGTATAAATCTTAGTATACCCTGCGCCCTCAACCCGGAACCTTGAACCTTTACCGTATATCTCCTTATCACCTGTTACTGCAGGAGGCGCTCAGCCGTGACGGCTTGACTCTGCTGGCAGCTCTCCAGGTGGGCTGCTGGGCTTTTGCTGCCTAAGAAAGCGAGATGAGTAATGCAGTTTAGGGTTTAGGGCTGCCCTTAGAAAGAGAACTAGTTATAATAATAGGAGTAGAGGTGAAAGCAGTGGCAGTAGTAGTGGTAGGGATAGGGGTAGTGGTAAAGGTAGCGGTGGCAGTGGCAGTGGTCGTATATCGTGGCAGTGGTGGTGGTAGTAGTGGTAGTAGTAATAGTAGTAGTAGCAGCAGGAGTAGTATTAGGAATCAGGGTAGTAGTAGTGGTAGTAGTAGTAGTAGTAGTAGTCGTCGTCGTCGTACTGGTCGTCGCACTAGTTGTAGTAGAAGTAGTAGAAGTGGAAGAAGATTTAGTAGTAGTAGTGGTAGTAGTGGTAGTAGTAGTAGTAGCAGTAGTAGTAGTAGTAGTAGCAGTAGCAGTAGCAGGAGTAGCATTAGGAGTAAGGGTAGGGTAGCAGCAGTAGTTGTAGTAGTAGTAGTAGTAGTAGTAGCAGCAGCACTAGTAGCAGCAACAGCGGCAGTAGCAGTAGCAGTTGTAGCAGCAGCAGTAGCGGTAGCAGTCGCAGTGGCACTGGCAGTAGCAGTAGCAGCAAGTCGTTTGGTAGTGGTAGTGGCAGGGGTTGTATAGTTGACAAAGGTCTAGTTGATGGCGTTGATATGTATGTAAACATGTGTAAATAGATAGGTAGATATCTATATCTATATCTATATCTATATATATATATGTATATACACACGAGCGCACCTGTGCACATATAGTATAGATAGATCCACAGATAGATGGATAGATAAAGACGTAAATAGTAGATCGAGGCTTCTCATCAATATTTCGAGTAGAACAAATCCGTCGGATCTCCAGGGCCCTAGAGACCCTAACCCCTAAACCCCAAAAGCGTATTCAACATCCTAAAACCAACGTAACCCCTAAAGCCCAAACCCCCAAGGAAGTCTTCCAAGCTTCCGCTTTCGGTTCAGTCCAAAGAGTCGTTGTCTCTTGCCTCCGATAGCTTCCTGAACTTCGTGGATACGGGCTCATTGTCCCAGTTGTGGGAACTCGGCATCCGAATCTTTAAGTGTTGCGGTTGCGGTCTCGGGGTTCCCTCTTCTGGCTGCCGCTGCATTTCTCCAATGCCAACACCCTGCAAACTGTAAGGGCGCTTTTGATTCAGCATCAGCTGGATCGGTTGTAATCATTCCCCTGCTTAGACTTAGACAAGTCCCGAAGCCCAGAGAGAGCCAGAGCGACAGAGAGAGAAAGAGAGACCCTGGTTAGCCCCTGAAGCTGTCCTTATGGTCCGATCGGCCTCCCCTTCACTTTGCCCAACCTAGTGTCAGGCCATACGCCCAGCGGAAACCGCTTTCCAGACCTCGGCGAACGGAAAAGGATGTCAAATGAAAAAAGCAGCAATAAGAGGGAGAGACAGAGAGAGAGAGGGAGAGAGAGAGAGAGAGAGAGGGAGAGAGAGAGAGGGAGAGAGAGGGAGACAGAGAGAGAGAGAGATGAGCACTCCATTTTCGATATTGGCTGCTCATCTCCAGGTGGCCTACGGCGAGCCGACCTTCCAAGGGAGCATCCGGAAGCTGCTTATCAGCCCAAGCACCTGCGGAGTAGGGTTTAGGTTTTTTTCTAGCGTGGACCGCTGACCTTCTCTGTCAAATCGGGGTATGTTCAGCGATGCGAAGATTGATTTGCATATGCCTTTGTTTGAAGAGGGGTTCCAACAGTGGCCTCTACAATACAACCTGACGGATTGCTTTGCTACTCAGGTGTTTTGTCTACGAGTATTCGCAACGACACCCGAAACATAAAGCTGTCCTTTACGGACCGAAGCGCCTGGAGACGTCATGCTTTGACACATGACATGCATCAGACTCACTGTGACGACTGCCGGCCTCGATCGATGGTTTCACCTGTGCAAATGCGGCTATGGACCAGCATGAAGACGAATGCTTGCAAACGATTCAACTTAGAACCCTGCTGCGTGCGTACATATGTTTATCATGTGTTTGTTTGTCTGTTTGTTAACCATCTGCCGGCATTTGCTATTTTTTGTTGATGTATGGTTTGATTCGCATCCTTGTTTGTACACAAATCCTATTCATCTGCAAGCATACATTTATGTTTGTGTAGATACATATATAGACACATATAAATATATAGTTGAAATCGAAGCATACCTGTGTAGTTTCGTTTGCGCATACACATGGGGGGTGGGAGAATGGGCGCTTCAGAACCCTTGAGGTCCAGGCTCTAAACTCTGAACCCTAAACGATGTGACTTATTATGGATACATTCCCAGAAAGGAAGTCTCACTCATCAGACCTCGAAGCACATGCGTCGACTGGATTACCCGAGTGTGAGACACCATGGGACCCGTGGCCTGGGTCCTGCATCTTTCCAGGCTTCGCGCAGACGTTGCCGACGAGCTTCTTGGCTCCCGAGAGTTGTTCCAAACTTGTCCCGTCTACGGTTAAAGTGTCGGTTGAGGTTTAAGGTTTAGGGAAAAGAGAGTCAGCTGTCCTGGCGTGACGTTGCAAGCCAGTTGCAAAAGGGAAAAGAGACGGCTTGAAGTTGACTAGTGACTGTTGTGTTAGCCACGACTTGGACTTTGTTTGTTGGGCTTTGGTACTTCCCTGACTTCCTCGTTGAATTGGTTGCCGCTGTTAAGACCTGTGTATCGAAGTTCCGTTTGGGTGGACCTAGTTCCTGTAATCTTGGATCCCATGATTGCGAGAAGGCAACTACTATTGTTTCGAGATTTAACCAGATGTGGGGCACTTTCTTTTCAACTCCGTTCGACGGAGTCAACATAAGCCCTACAGCACAGCACGCAGAGTGGCCAGAAGGCTGAGACAGACAGAATCAAATTTCAGTATTCCTGCAACCTACAAGCCCGCCTTAGCCATCTTTACCTTGAACTGCAAGCCGCTTAGCCCCAAGGCCCCCAAACCCAAACCCTGAGCCCAAAGCAAGAAAGGCTGAAATTCTTGACGGGACTCGGGCCGCTGGCTGCAGCGGTGCAGGCAGGTGGAACGGCCAACCGGGTTTCATATTGGGCTTATAAGGTTTGGGGGTTGAAGGTTTACGGTCTAGGGGTTTAGGTACCTTCCCTGCTGTAGCAGAACCCAAATCCCAAACAATCTCATCTAAAGCCCTAGCCTTGTGCCCTGAAACTGCCATGCTACCCGGAAGTCTCATGGCTCTGCAGCGGGCTTTTTGAGGGGTTTCCAGGCTTTTTGTCGCCCAAGTTGGGCCTTGCTGACAAGCGCTGTCATGATGCCAAAGCAAGGAGCACTTCTCCCTGCCCCACCCTCCTACAGATATAATCATATATTGTAACCCACGTAGTAGCACTTATGAGAACTCTTAGAGTAAGTACGCCTATATAGATGCAACTCCTAAACAAGGAGGGAAAAGGTTCATGCAATTTGGAGGCGCCGGTTTTCGAGCGCTTCGGACTTCCTCGTGGCCAGCGCGGGGTGATCCTGATGAGCCCCGGCGTTCGGGTTTATACAGTGCTGTTTACGGATTATGGCTGAGTGTTAGGGTTTGCGGCTTTCGGATAAGGGTTTATAGGATGTGGGGCTTTAATGGCTTTGGAAGCGAAACGCTGCGGGAAGTCCAAATATCGTTTCCTTGTCTTTAATGGCATGATTCCTTGTTTAGGGCTGCTTCAGACCTGCTAATCCTGACCAAACTATTGTGACACTGCATACAGTACTGCGCAATAAAACGGCTTCGGAAGCGTGGGCGACATGCAATGTAAGATTGAGACTAAGTTGTGGTATTCGGTTTTCGTTGTTGGCATGCTGTTGGGTGGCTTGGCTTGTTTACTTCGTTGGAATTTCTATAAGCCCCTGCTGTTATCAGGGTATGCTTGCGCTGAGTTGCTGTGCTACCTCATGACCCTCGGCCGGTTGATCAGTGCTCGTACCAGTTTCCACATCGGGCTGTTGCTTTGGGATGTTGGTGTTGGGTGCTGTTGACAACAAACGGTCGTCAAAGGTATTGAGCAGAGCTGCTCGTTCGGTGGTTCTGCAAAGCTACGACTAAGAAAGGAAGGCCATCTGCAATTGAAAAAATCGCAGAGTGGGAGACCCGCAGCGGCACCGATTCCCAGGAAGCTGGCCATTCGGCTGATCTCGACCTGGAACCCAGAGGCCGAAACCTCAGGCAGAGAGTTGCAGAAGCAACTGAGAGTCGACTGAGTGCAGACTCCCTTTAGGCTTCGGGTGCGGCAGAAGCTTTGGGGATAGCTCCGTCTAAAGCTGAACTGCGTACACATACATACACAACAGTTTTAATATGTAACTATGTAAATATAATATTATACATATATATATATGATTCAACTATGTGTCTATGTAGGTAGGTATAGGTAGGCAGGTACGTATGCATGTAGTGCAATGTAATGTAATGTAATGGATGCATTGATGCATGTATGTATGTATGTATACATGCATGTGTAGACTAGACTAATGCAAGTGCATGCATACATACACACATGCATCCATATATATATATATATATATAGATATGCACATGTGTATATTGATGATGTGTTGTTAGTATGTTTTTAGTAGCTTTCAATGACTTATCATAAGGTCCTCACAAAGTCATCTCTAGATCTGATTTTCACGAGAAGCCCCTGCACTGTTGGCCCCCTTGCTTCCGAGTGCGACATCACGATCTCCAGGCCACTAACGACTGTCCATTCCAGGAGCCCTCAGGAACTGAACCGGTAGGGTTTAGGGGTTGGGGTTTAGGGATTTATGGGCGCCTCGGTTCCTGGCATATGCACCCAGGTGTAGAAAAGGGATTTATGGATCGTTCCTTTGTTTGGGGGTTTTGACGGTGCGCTCCCCCAAGCCGGCTGAGGTCAAAGACTTGGCGGGGGATCTCCGAGAGATGCTGCGCCTTCCTCGCAGTGAAAGCTTTATAGTAATAGCAATAACATTAAAGAACTAACACTAAGAGTTAATAGGGGCAACGAAGATTAATAATAGTAATAACAATAACAATAACAACAGTAATCATAACAATAGCATGTTATACCAGAGCCCGGGAGCCTGGAACCATGGTTGCGGGGCTGTGAAACCATTATCGGCCCCACTCTTCTTAAAGGGCTTCAGAGAGGTGCAGCTACATAGTAGCCATAGAAGTAGTTCAGGCTTGGGCCTTGCTTCTAGCACGCTGCTAAGGTGTTTGCCTCGCGAGGAGGAGGACATCACCTCCACCATCAAGTTCCTTGGCCAGCTGGCACCTGCAAAAAGTCCCTGAAGCCAAGAACCTTAGGCCGAAAAATCTTGGTATTCGTATTGCACACTATTCGAAGTAAGAACCTTGGCTATGTCCGAGAGTGAACGTGAGGTTGTTCTCTGCAGTTGCAGGTGAAGTGAGTTTGCTTTGGTTCGATGTAGTCTTTGGATCGTGTCAGTTTTGCAGGGTTTTGCCTGTAGTTGTTGGTCTCGTGTTTTTTGGAGGATGGTAAGCCGTTGTTATCAGATCCTATGTTCACCTTGCCCCTGCTCGCTTGACCTCTTTTGTGTTACTAGTATGCAGCTTTGCTAGGCCATTCGTGTTTGTTGCCGCAGAGCAGAGGAAGAGACAGACACACAGAGAACGCCACATCAGCAAAAGCTAGCCTGAGGTAAACCATGTTTACATGTTCATGCGCTGGTGTATCTGCATGGAGGCTCTGCATGCACTCCCCGTCCCATCTATCTGTACACTCTACACATGAAACGCATGTATGGTCACAGAACACACTTCAGACACACACACACACACACACATCTATAAATGTATATGTATACATATACATATAGGGAGACTTGAGTGAGAGAGAGAGAGAGAGATAGGGAGAAAGAAAGAGAGGGAGAGAGACAGCGATAGACAGCGAGAGAGAAAGGGATGATACACTTAGACAGATAGGTAGATAGGTAGGTTAGAGTAGATCGGGTTCGATTCGACTAGGTTGGGTTAAGCGAAACTAGGCTAGTTAGCATGGCATCTAGGTTGTCTTGACTCAGCGTAGGTTGGACAAGGTTTCATCTGATTTTTTAGCAAACATTTACACGATTAGATAGTCGACAAACGGGTACGTAGCTGGATAGAGCTAGACAGATAGGGCGACAGATAGAGCGAGCGAGAGAGAGAGAGAGAGAGAAAGAGAGACGCTTCATGCCGACTGCTTTCTTTCCTTCGGCGCGACGGCAAGAGTCAAGAGAGAGCGACAGGGAAAGGGACATCAAAAGCAACACGCTAAGAACATGTCGAGCGGGGTGGCCAAAGAGGACAAGACCCAAAGACAGCTCGTCTATGCATTTCCTCAACGCTTCAGAGCACCCTGTTCACGTGCAAGGCGGAGGCACCAGGTGTGTCTTCCAACAGCAAAACCCTGAAGCCAAAGAGACAGTAAGCCTTTTGGCGAGGAAGGCGGAGGACGGCTTGATGGAGCTCGAGAAGCAGATCTCCAAGGCGTGCAAGACGCACAGTAATTAGACCTTGAGCCTGACGTCCACACGTCGCAATCCCTACAAAGCAAGTGGGCAGCTCGAAATCCGCACCCAAACTTACACTTTGCAAGCTCAACATCCTTACATCAGAGCCAGGCTGCCAAATCTGTTGGAAGCAGTGGGGCCTTACGAACATTCGGGGATTTAGAGTTCAGAGAAATCGGTGGTTCCAATCCAATGTGCCCTTTGGAACGCATAATCTCAAAGGCGCCCCTGGACGTGCGTGGGCCCCTAGCGGAGGCACTACTGTTGCCGCAGCCCGGAGCGAATTGAGGAGTTTCGTTTTGAGATGTTGCCCCGATGTTGCTGTTAATACTGATCAGATGATTGATGGTCGTGAAGATGTTACCGAGACGTCATTTGGCGACAATGTTGCCGCTGGAGAAATTTGCTACTGCTGTATGTGTTGTCACAGAGTTTGATTGTCGGTAACGTTTTGGCACATTGCTTGTGTTACTTTTATCCTTACTTTAATTTCTCCGGGGTCTCGAATAAAGTAAGTGAGTGTGTGTGTGTGTGTGTGTCTGTGCGTAGAGTAATTATACCATCAACATTGTATAGTAATGTATGTATCACAAATGAGATCTTTAATGTAGATTAAAATAGCTCTTTTATGATATGGTAAGACATGATATGAGAAGGCATGCTAGAACATAACATAACATAATATAACATAGCAGAAAATACTGCAATATAATGGATATATATATATATATGTATAGACAGTATAGATGGACTGAGAGCGCGAGTGCAAGTTCGTGTTTTCAGGATCGGGCTTTTTCGTCCGTGGCGTTTCGGGCCGTTGTTTCTGAGCTAGAATTCGTCTCGACTCTGCCAAGACCTTCTATGGGTATCATCCATGAAGGCTTCATTGATTAAGGGTCTTTGGAGTCGGGTGCCCAATGTAGGAGTCTGGTAACATGTATGGGCCCTTCTGAGCAAGAGTTCTCTGTGAGGCGCCCGTTCTAGCATCTGTGTTCCTTGTCACGAGGTACAAGGCAAGCCCGTTGGAGATCGCCAAGGCCGTGCCGCGTCTCCACAAGCGGGCTGAGGTGCGCGCACAGTTTTGTGGTGTGGGGTTCGGAGTTTTCCGTTGAGGACTATCGAATAGAGGCAGAAGAAGACCAATGCAGATTGCATAGAGCCAGGATCAGCTCCATCAGTTTCGCAGTCAGCAGAACTCCCCCTGACCCCCTATACCGTAAACCCTAGCCCTAGCCTCATTGGCCCTATGAGCCACAGACACAGGAGCTTGCGGAGCATCACTTGGCTCGAGGTCGCTATGCTTCTCAGGGCTTTCAGCAGTTTCTCCCGGGAGTCGAGCTGTTTGGGTTTCAGGGTTTAGGGTGGTAGGGTTCCCTAGGGCTTGGTGCATTGCAGTCCCTGCTCAAAAGGGTTTGGGGAACAAGTTGAAGCTATGGCAGGGGGGTCAGGGCGTTTGTCTCTAGGTGGGGTTTCACATTCCAGGCCCTACAGACGTTTGGATTTTGGGAGTGTTGGGGATGTGTTTTTGTGTTGAGCTGCTGTCAAACCTCGAGGATTAAGGGTGTAGGGTCTTCTGGCTTCAAGACTCGGAGCCATCAGACTGCGAGCCGGGGGTCCGTCCGTCTTGCATACAGGTGTCAACGCCAAAAGCCCACACCGTAAGCTTCAGGCCGTGTCTGCAAAGAGTCTTGTTTCCTCCTGCAGTATACGCCGATTAAATTAACATGTTTGCATTTTCCTCGACATAACTACCAACTCTTGAGGCTTATACTCCTGAAATCCCTAGACCGAGAAGTCCGCAAACCTAACCTCCACATTGCAAGTGATGATGCTGATGCCCTAAAGCCCCTAAACCCTAAACCCCTAAACCCCTCTACCCTAAAGCCCCAACCTCAGAAGCCTCGTCCTTGTTTCTCTTACCTTGCAGCTGGGCCCGAAGCGGGGAATTGCAAGCCTTTTGCCTTGAACCCACATCCTCTAATACAGGGGGCCTTACTAACTACCTAAACTATTTTTGGGGTTCCTTGTTATGATTATGGCAGAATGATATAATGGGCCCGAGAAGCCTATTCTCATTATTAAGGCCCCCACATTAGCCGCTCTATCTGTGAAAGGTCGCGAGTCGATTGTCGGTGAGGGGAAGCTGCTCCCTTCGGAGGCACACCCTGACTTGTAAAGCTCGGGAAGAGTATGGGAGTGTGGAGCTTTCTCTTTAAACAGTACATTGAATAACTAAATGAACACGGAAACTAAATACATGCACAAAGAAACACGTTGAAATACTGAGGAACACTGCTGGTTTCTCCTGAGTTGAGACCATGCATGCATGGAAAGGATTTTTGCTCGCCTTCCTCTTGCGGTGTTGTTCCAGAAAAGTACAGTACCAACGACCATGTTCTGCATTCCTTCCACCGGTTGGCACACCCTTTGCATGAGGGAAAACCGCAACTCCAACCTTCGGATCCAGCAGCGCCATTTTGGCTGTTCGGAGCTTTGCGGGTGAGAAGATTCTGGAAAGGTTGCCCGGAACGCGAACCGTCATGGCCCCAAGCAATTGCACCTACTGTACTGAGACAGTGAGAGACATGATAGATCACGATACCTGGACTGAACATACTGTAAGAGTCCCTGCCCCTCAAGCAACGGAATAT
This sequence comes from Symbiodinium sp. clade A Y106, assembly GCA_003297005.1. NCBI lineage: Eukaryota > Dinophyceae > Suessiales > Symbiodiniaceae > Symbiodinium > Symbiodinium sp. clade A. The sequence goes on along the minus strand of BGNK01000262.1, from coordinate 257,145 downwards.
TTGAAGAGATTGTCTGGCCAACGCTCCAGGAGGCTCATGGCGCCAGCGACGAGCAGCTGAAGAGCAAGCTGTGCCTTGCTTTGTTCATTTCGGCACGGGCTGCGGTGCGCATTCCAAGCATTCCAGCACCCCATGCCCGAAGCTGTCCACGGAGCCTCCTGGAGCAAGAAGTCTGGAAACAAGCCTATACTGCGTGATCACATATATGTGTCTGGAACCTATATGTCACCTATGTAACCATATCGATCTAAGTAACCGTCTATCTACCGATCTATCTATACATACATGTGTGTTCGCGTTGTCCAGGATGTGTTGTGCATTTCTGTTATCAAATAGATTTTTCTGCAGGTTGGAGCTTTTCGAGCGTTACCTGCAGAAGATGCTCAGCCGCGTCATTACGCCGCTGGATACCTTCACGAAGCCGCCGGAGGCCTTCGGCTGCTCCTGGGCGAGGCAGCTGGTGTCGCACCGGGCGGCCACTTGGAAGCATGGCCATTGACAGTGGCTTTGGCTTGTGCGGCGGAATTGGCAGGTAATCATGGTCAGGAGTCAGACGTATATATGCAAATGGGCATCCACGTCTCACCCAGTATGTCGTCTGTTCAGTTCTGCGGAACCTCTTGTGTGCTCTTCTAATCTGCGCCCCAGCTGAGGTCACCGAGCTCTGGGGCCCCCGGACAGCCAGGCAGATTCCTGGGGAAGACTGGCTGAGCCTGGGCGTTGGCGTTACCGTCCTCGACAACACGGTGGACAAGGATCTCGTTGCAACGGCACGCCTGGAGTTGGCGGCTTTGGAAGATGCCGGGCAGGTGACTCCGTCCAAGGACCCGTGCAACGTTGGAGCTCGCTCTGTGTGGCTTCACTTCGAGAGCCCAGAAGAGACGCTGCAGGCACCCCCGGCTTTGCGCTGGCTCTGCCAGCAGCTGCTTGGCCTGCCGGACGCCCTGCTCCGTGCGGCCACTGCTTGCAGCCCCAACGAGGCCGTCGCAGCTCCAAGGCTAAGGGTGCACCCTCACATCATGGCAGCTACCTACCGCCGAGGGGCAGAGTACCACTGCCACAAAGACAGTTACAGCGGTACGGACAATCAGCGCATGGTTACCGTCCTTCTCTACTTGAATGATGACTGGCGACCGGGCGATGGTGGTGAGCTGCGGGTTTATGGTGAAAGGCTGGACGAAGAAGCTGCTCAAGCTCCGGAAGGCTTGCGGAAGGAAGCCGCCAGCATGTTCCTCGCTGCAGTTGCCCATGGCTCATTCCCTTTTGTGTACTACTGTTCTTCAGTAATTAAACTCTAAAATTTAGATCTTCAGTGCTGACACGAGAACAGCAAAGGCCTGACATGGACAGGTTTGTCGACATCGCACCTTTAAGCGGCCGCATTGTCATGTTCCGCTCCCGCGATGTCTGGCATGCGGTTCGTGAGCCTCGAGAGCAACGATGGGCCATGACGCTTTGGGTCATGGCAGATTAGGAGTAGGAAACACTGGCCGCGATGCCCGCAGACTGTGGCAAGCAATGACAAACCACACACTCCTCAGAAGATTTGCAAGGAGGTCTGAGGTTTGCAACGTTCTTCCTGCCACGGTTTGTTGAGGATCCTCGGTCTTCTGTTTCAGCGGCGGTTGCTGCTGTTCCAACTCGTCCGGTGAAACCTTCGTTGAGACCGCGCAAGCTTCTCACTTCGTCACAGCTTAGTTGGCTTCGCACTAGCTGCTCAGAGTAGGGACTCGTTCAATCTTGCAATATCTCTCATGTCAGAGCCGTTCTTGAATATGATGCGACTTCCGAGGCTGTGGCTGCCCAGACCTCAGTATGCACTCGGTGAGTCAGATGTGGGAGTTGCAGGCACAGTTAGACCCCCCTTACAAACCACGAAAGTACTAAAGCTCCCATGCTCAACCGCAAACCCTGTAAGCGCTTTCAGCCGCACAAAACCCAGAAGCCCTTACCTCTTAACCCCCTATACATCCCAGCTTCGCATCTCTTACAAGCATTTTTCCTGATAGTAATCCCGATAGTGCTTTACATAACATCTATACAGCCCGATGGAAACCCATGCACAGCTTGTCAACAAATCCGAGTAAAAGCCCAAAGCAGGTACTGCCCTAAAACCTAAACCGGTTTTGCACACCTGCCAGTACCCCTTATTTAGCAAGTCTTTTAGTGGCCCATTGTAGTCATCCTACTCGAAACCCTTACAGAATCCCAAAGCCCCACAACAGTTCGTTGCCCAGAGACTCCAATATGCTCTAATTAACGAATAGACCTTAAATTACAGTAGGATCCCTAATCTGATTTGTGGTATACTCCTTAATTAAGGGATATTTGAGTCTCTGGGTGGAAGTCCCGAGGTGCTTCTGCTTGGCCCGGGCAAAGCTGCCCTGGGCCTTCTCAGGAGGCCTCTTTGGGTTTCTCCTCGTAAGGTGCTTTCAAACTGGTTTGCAGATGTGTTAGGTTTTTTTGCGCAAGTTTTATAGGGTTGTATGTTGGGTTTGTTGCTTCTACTAGGGGATCTAAAGGGTTGTAATGCAGCACACTGCTTCATGTTTTTGCAGTGGCGCTTTACAGTTGCTTTTCAGGGTAGCTAGCCACAGACCAGGTTCGGCAAAGAAGTATTTTTGCAGATATTTGCGGTCGGATTTGCAGCTCGGAGTTGGGGTTGTGGCTGGGTTGTGGGTTTTTTGCGGCCAGCCCGAGCCACCAGCCCCAATCTGCAAAAACCCTGGGTTTTTCGGGCGGTTGTTTTCTGGGCACCTCTTGAATCTGCAAGAGCCTTAGGCCTTAGGCTTTTGCAGACCTTTTGCATACTGATGCTGTAAAAACCCTAGGGTTTTGCAGTTTTTTGCAGCCTGGGTCGGGTCGGGTGGGTGGCCTGGGCACTCCAAATCTGCAAAACAAATGCAAGAATCCGCAACCCTGCCGCAACCCCAAAACCGAGCTGTAAAGGCCAACCGCAAAATATTTGCAACACTCTTCTGCAAAAACAGATATTTCCAGAAATCCAGTGCCTGCTTGTTGCGAACCTCAAAAGCTTACGGATAGATCATGCGCATACACCCTCAATTGAAAACCCTAAAGCACCCGCTTGCTGTCAGCTTGGAACGGCAAGCGGCTTCGAAGCGGCAGCCGAAGGGCTGGGAGCTACAGGAGCACAAGGTGCCAGCGATCTGGGAGTTGGGGGCGTTAAGGTTTAAGCTCTACCGTCTGGTGCTTAGTAGGGAATGGGGGAATGGATCCTTATAGTCGTCCCAAAACAATCCCCAATAGTCCCCATAATCCATTCCCCCATTCCCTACTAAGAACCAGACAGTTGATGGTTTGAGGTTCGGGATCGCAGGTTTGCGAGGTTAACTGAGAGTTGGGGTTGAACGGTGTTTACTACTGCAGTTGCAAGGGCTGTAATGCACTGCACTACGAGGATATGGATATGGCGAAGGATAGAGTCCTGACACGCAAATGAGGTGGCGCCCCTTCAGTCAAGCCCAGCAGACGCCTACAGTAGACGTTTCCTTCCAACGACGAAGTAGAGAGGTCCCACAGGTTGGAAGGCAAGGACGTGCGGCTTAGTACGTTGGCCGAAGACGCGACTAGAGACTGGATCGTTCACATCTAGGGCAGAGGGTTGAACGCGGGACAGGGGCGGCCGCATTGTCACGAGCCAGAGGGTGCACCCAGAAGCCGCTTCAGCATTCATCAGCCTGCGAGCAACTGATGGGCCTGGATTCCGGAGGTTTGGCCAGGGGGGTGTCTGGTGTTCTCCTAAGTTTGAGAGACGCCGAAACAGCTGGGTATGCCGTCTTGATTAGTGCCTCCCGACTGTGTGTACTAGTGTAAGACGGCAAGTGCATGGTCGCATCGGACGCAAGTAGCCGAGAACACGGCAGATTGGGCCATGCGGCTCGAAGTCACCAGACGGATGAGTCCTGCAAGCAAACGAGAAGCGATAGTTTTTTTGCATGTTCGAGAGATCTCCCGAAGAGAGCCGTCTTCTCGGATCCTGTCAATCATTCCTCAGCACTTCCGCTTCCTCCAACCATGGAAGCTGGATACGGGGCTACCCTATCAGCCCAGAGTCCCTGCTGCACTGATCCACAGTGGCAACTGCAGAGCAGGCAGTGCCAGTGTGCAAGGTCGGTCGGAGCAGAGCGTTAACCTTTGATCTGTTTCTGTGATCATGAAGGAAAGTGAATATCTGCTAGTACTAGAGGGGCCTTCATAATTACTTATACTATTGTCAATTGTGGGGGTTGGGGGTTCCGTATTATAATTATGGTATACTATACCCCAAACCCTATTCTAATTATTAAGGCCCCTATATTAGCATCCTCCCGGTATTTAGCCCGATGAGTCTCTCTGTGCAAGCAAGGGCAAATTACTCGAACAGATTATAACATTGGTTCGGATTCATCGTTATGCAGTATTAGGAACAGTCCAGCCGCCCATTTTACCGACTCCACCAACAGCTGTTCTCATCCGAATGGAGGTGAGCATTTTTGCTTTGTGCCAGAGCCCAGTGAAGACCTCGAGCCATGTACCCACAGCGCTAGACATACAGTAGGCCCTACATGGAGCATCCATTCTGTTCGATTCGAACCCCTCGCCGAGGAAAGGGCAGCCGACTGAAGTGCCTCGGTCGCCTTCACGTCCTTTTCATTCTGAGTTCCGTGTAGAGCTAAGGGAATACCGGGAAACCTAGTCATAGAAACAAGGTGGTAAGGTCCTTATCACAGGTACTCTGTATCTGCATGGGACCCCTCATTTAGCTACTTCATGTCCAACAGTACCACCCAGGTGCCGCATCTCCGGAGCCTAACCCGCTTGGCTCGCAACATTCGCAGCTTCTGGCGGCCGAGGCTCATGGCCTTTTCGGGCTTCTTCTTTGGTTCTTGAGCGAAGGAGAAGAGCTTCAGGGAGCGTCGACAATTGTTCCCAACATGTAGTTGCAAGAGGCTGCCAGTAAGGTTGAGGATATCCACCAAGCGGGTGTCGGAGGAGGCTCGGGAACTCGGGTCCCTGTCGGCAACACAAGTCCGGGAACTGCTCGACTCTCTCGGGCGTGAACCTACCGAAGACCTACCTCAATATAGGGAATAATGATGCCCGCAAATAGCCACTTTTATGCGCAAGCCTATCAACGGTTCTGTTGCGTTGTGCTCAGGGAGGTTCCGAGGAGAAGCGCGGCACAACTGTCCGCGGCAGCATGCTAGCTGGAATCAGCATGCTTTGCTTCAGTGCTGCCAGTACATAACAGCATGGTTTTTGACCCATGGCCTTCTGGGCGGTTACTCGACTACTCTTGGGCAATTGCTTCGTCGTGACGTCCTCATGGTGTTTTTGCCATGCTAACAGGGAGCCTTCCGGGTGTCCGTGTCTGGCCAAGCCAAACCTACAATCAAAATGTCCTCCCTAAACCCCTAAACCCTGAGGTCAAGATTCGGAGTAACTCGGGACTTAGCACTTGGCCTCAGAGGCGTGGGGGTGGCTTCTGCGAAGCAGATCTGATCGAACGGTCAATTTTTTGCACAGTTTGAACCATGTGATTCTTCCAGCTCCGCAGCGCCCCTAGAAATTGCATGGCAGCTATAACAAGGTTGTCCCCGTGATGTCCTTAATACCCTATGACCCTCAACACCCCTTAACCATGAAGCCCTGGTAGAACACTGAAAACCTCAATCCCTAAAGTAAAGCCCTAGGACTCCAAACCCTGAAAACCTAACTTGATTTTTCCCCCTAGTTGAAGTCAGGAATTCATCCGAGATTTCGTGGCGATGTCGCAGCCTGTTGTGCTCACAGATCTCTCCGAGACACAGCTGCAACTGAGGATGGTCAGGCCACCCATGGTTTCTGGCACCCTACATAACCCACCGGATCCTACCCTTTTGTAGGGTCCATCTATTATTATCAGAGCGTCTAAAGGGGATTATGCAATCAAAAAAGGTCGTGGTAGCTTAAGCTAGACTCGAAACTCCATCCGCCAAGTCCGAAAGTTGGGGTTTCGGGTTCGGATTGTATTCAACCCGGAGGTGTGGGTCTTGGCTTACACTCTATGGCCAGTTGTCACCTCGTGAAGTGCTGTATGTTTGTAGTTGATACTCATACAAAGCTTTCGTGCAAATGTATGTCTTGGCGGAAGGCCAGATCTCCGTGTGTCTCGTTTTAATTACATACAGCCGCCCTTACTGTTGCCTTCGCCTCGCGAGCCTTGCCTGGTCGTCTGAGCATCGAAAATGCCTGTCTAAGGACCAGTTGTAGTGCAGTCTAGAATTGGGTGTGGGTGTGCGAATCGTATTGCTAACTGGGATTATGGGAAACTGGACTGGTGACCATGCAAGCTTCCAGATGCCAAACACCAAGTGAGTTAACCGAGGAGGAGGATTGGCCCTGCTTGGCGAAGTGGAGTATCGACCACCTGCTGTCTGCTGCCGGGCGCACCGAGGTCTCTGTCAATGTGTGCCGAGGCTGAACCCCAAGCCAAGCCCCAAAATGAATCCCAAGCACTGCGACTCAGAACTTCACCTTATTAGTCCCAGACGGAGACGAGGATGCGAAGCCCTGAACCCATCTGAACGTTCCTAAAGTAAATCCAGAACCCTGGTCCCCAGGAAATATCAAATCACGAGGCAATGTACCTGCGGCGAAGGCAGCTATCTGGGGATCTGGACCCGCTAGCCTAAGCTTATTAGTCTTGGTGCCATGCGATGGTCTTGCAGGCTGAAGCTGATGAAGAGAATGCTGTCCTTCGTGCAATACATACATGCATATGTAGAAATAGCCATACTTACATACAAATCTCAAAAATCCCGAAGCGCCTTAGATATCCTAGCCAAGGGGCGATAAAGCAAAAAAGAAAAACACTACAACCAACATGCCTCCTAAACCTGAAGCCCTAAACATCCCGGGTGCGAGTGTGAGTGTCGAAACCCGGGATGTTTCACTCAGCGGACTCCGAACCATATGCCTCGCCTGGATTGTCCGAGTGTGAGCGCCGAAACCCGGGATGTGGAGGTGCACAGGCTTTGAGCTCAGAGTGATTGTGCTGCCAAATACCCCCTGTCCTAGCCTAAACCCTAAACCCTGAAGCCTAAACCCTAAAGCCTAAACCCTAAACCCTAGACCCTAGCCTAGGACGTCCAACGGCCGCGCCGACTCCGTCGACTCCGAGGGTCGCTTTGTCCAACCCCTCGAGGCAAATCTGGCGAGCGAGGTTTCTTTCGGGGTGTATGACGATATCTGATAGTACACCATATAGATATGTATATATGCAGTTTAAATACTGTTCCATTCCTTTAGGGGTGTTACTGTTTAGGGTTTCGAGGTCTGGGAATTCAGGTTTGCAAATTGCAGGGCTCGGGACTAAGTGTCTGGGCATTCGAGGTTCAGGATTTAGGACTCAACGTAATTCAAAGGATCTCGGGTATTGGACAGTTTGGGACTTGTGTTTACGCACTTTCAGAGTCTCGCCTGAATGTTTCGTGCACTAAGGGTTTAGGGTTTAGGGTTTAACTACGTTTCGGGTAGGATGCAGCACCTCAGCCCCAACGACTTCTCAAAGCCAGAGCTCTGCACAGCAGCTTGTTTTTCGAACCTTCCCCGCTGGCCCTTCTTGGCTTGCTAAAGCCACTGAAACGCAGAAAGAATGGAAAAAAGATAGCTAGTAGTTTAGTACACATATTCTACACTGCTTTTTTTATTTGCTCCGACTTTCCTTTGTGAAGGCCCAAGAAGCGGCCCGCTCTCAGGAGCAGATGCTCTTCGAGAAGTTCCTTCAGCATCTCCAAAAGCGGGACATTGCTGATGTCCTGTACCTTTCCAGGCGGGCATAATACAAATATAATAATAGTTACAATAATAATTAATAATCATAATGATAATCGTAAAGGTTTGGGGCTTGGCGCATTAGGGGGTTCTGGGCATGTGGAGATTGGGTTGCGGTGGATTGTGATCAGTGTTCTGATATCCGCACGTATTCCAAATCTTGCTAGCCTTGAACCCCCACTCCCAAACAATGATCTCCTGTTTGATATGCTTAAGGCTTAGGCCTCCCTCGCACCCGTACATGATCCCAGGCAGAACGACTCCTTGCGAGAGGAGTTCCCAGGTCTCCTTCCCGATGTTCCGGCTGCCATCCCACTTGCATGCGAGGCGAAAGTTGCGGACTTCGAGTGTCAGGTTTGCAGGGAATGGCTGCATGCCGTCTTCTTCACGTCATCATCGGCTCGGAAATCAGATCATACAATCAATTGTCAACAGATTAGAATTGAGCCGCTGAAGTGCGATGATAGGTGTTCCATGGTCCATCTCCTTGTTCCTGCCTGATCCAGAGGCCTTCGGCAACGAGCCGGAGGCTGTGAACTTGTGGATGCTTGGGTGCCGAGCAACTGTTTTGTTTCAAGTTCTTTCTTGGCGTTAAGCACTTATGAAACCGAAGGGCTCTTTTTCAACCATTTCCTCGAAGCCTAATGGCCTAATTGCTCATAACCCTGATCGTTTGACCCGAAGCAGGCCCGAACCACTACTGGGCTAAACCTGTACAGACGGTAAGGCCCGCCACCATACTACAGTATCGTATAAACACCAAACTCCGCAGTTCTGCATCGAGACGCCATGCCCGCAGCACCCCCAAACCCGCGAAACCCGCCAAAACCTAGCAATCCCCCGTAATCATTTTGCACATTTCGTCGGCTCCAAGAGACAACCCATCAATATCTTCCCGGAAACCCTTAATCCCAGACCCTAAAAGGCGACTCAAATGAACCCAATCTGACGTCAATGCGAACCAAGAGACCGCGTCTGCCTTGTCCGAGTTGCGAGAGCGTAAAGCCCCCTATGAGTCCCTTGGACCCCTGAAACAGAACCCCTAAAGGAAATCCATATGGGAGTTTCCGAAAATTAAGGGTACCTTATTTTGGGGTCCTTATAACAAGGATCCTACTATTTAGGGTGCTATATTAGGGCCCCCTATTTTCGGAAACTCCCTTATTGAAAGGAGCCCACCACATAAACTTTAAACCCTTGAATAACCTTGAGTCAGGATCGGCGACGAAAGGTCGGTCTCCTCCTGTCACAAAGCGCCGACCTCAAGCTTAGCTCTTGAGCCCTAAGGATGTTTAGGGGCCTTTTAGGTTTCTGGGCTTAGGGCATGTAGGTGCAGGGCTCTGGGGGTTCTATGTAAGGATTTCAGCGAGAAGGGCTGCATCTACGTCAACGTGGAGGCACTTCTCGACCACAGCGATGAAGCGCCCGAGAGCAGCTTAGTCCATTAGCCGAGCAGCCCCTACCACTTCATCAGCTTGGGCTTGGGCTCCTAACTTCGATATTCTGAGCCTCTGCACCTTCAAAACCGAAGCCTTACGAGCCCTGATCCCAGTGGCCGAAAGCCCCAGCAGCCCTGAGCCTCCCTCGGGCCAATCGAGCCTTGGGTCCTGAAGTTAGGCTCCAAATCCCGGAAGGCACAGTGAAAGCCACGGAAAACAAAAACACATACAGAGCCCCGTGCTCATTCCAAGCGAATCCCAAAGCTACTGTAGTAACCGTAGTAGTAACCGCCTTTAGCAACATAGCAGCCGCATCCCAGGCAATTCGCCCTAATATAGGGGCCTTAATAATAATTACCTATACTATTATGGTGGCTCCTCCTTGTAATAATAGTATATTGTACCCAAAAACCGTATTGTAATTATTAAGGCCCCGATAGTAGGCCCGAATGCCTGCAGCCCACGAGGATCCATATGAGAACCTGTATTTGGTGGTGAGAGGGGAGCCACTTGGACCTTGTAGGGTTCAGAGTGTGGGAAGAATTTCCATCACTTGTTCATGCCCTATAGATCAGGGTCTAGAGATCTACGTTTTCATAGAGGCTCTGGTATATGGCGATGGTTTATGTAAATCTTTTCCAAGGCCCTTTGGTCCAACTGCTGATGCGCCCGCTTATGGTAGTACAAGAGGAAGAGCATTCCCGGATCTTTTTCATTTCGTTCTTCGACCTATAGAGGGAATTCTACATAAAGCCCTGCAGCTGATGCGAAGTGCTCAGAATGTCGCATGTAGTGGGTTGAGAGACAGCCTTGCATGACGTGCAACCTGCTGCGCAAAAAATATGTTTGTGGGAGCTGAGGGTTTCATGGCTAGCAGCAGGTGCTGTGTTTCCTAGATGCAGAGTTCCATGCTCAGGGTGTGACAGCAAAAGCTGAGGAAGCTCTTCAATCTCATGCCACCGGCAAGTGCACCATTTTTGTGCCTCGGTGCAGAATTCCCACGAGAATGTACAGGGCTCGGATTCGAAGTGTAGGTTTTCACGAAGCCCAAGGATTCTTGGTCAGGCGGATTGTGGCATCAGAATAGGCGGACAAGTCGCAATTGCTTCGAGCTGGAAGCTTCTCACGAGCGAGATTCATCAATCCTAAGTAAATCCGGAATCATAGTGGCTTGCAGTAGAAGGCAATAAATTGTGTGGATTGCTCGGGGAAAATGGGTAAAGCTTCGAATTGTGCGTCCTATGTGGTGAAGAATGTGAAGAATGTCAAGGGGCGATCTAGCTGACATATTCTAGCTTCAGCAGCTATGGCATGTGTTTCCGAGTCAAGAGAAACCAGTGGAGTTGAATATACTTCAGACACTTCGGAATAGATACCCTAAGCCCTAAACTTCTAAACCGCTTCGTTTGGACCCAGGGTCTGCCAACAGGCACGAGCAGCTGTGTTCCTCTGCATCCCTCGTGCGACAGCCGGACGGGATGCCCGGGCTGCAACGAGCTTCTACGACTTGATCAAGCGCTAACCAGTCGTTAATCCACACCTCTGGAGCCCGTGAGGAAACTCCAGCCGATCCTGGACGACACTCCTCGGGTACCCTGGACTCGCGGACTGCAATCGGAGTTGAATTTTGTCGGTCGCATTATCGGTGCGTTGGAGCTTTGGGTTTTCAAGCAACAGCTGGTACATGTCGGCTATAAGGGTACTACTTTCTCAAGTATCAATGAAGCTTCGTGTTGAAATGCAAGGATTCCGTTCGACGTTGCCGGTGAGGTGGACTCTGCCAAGCTTCTTGCGCTGCCGGTACGAAGCCATAAACTGTATAAGTTCTGAACTATGCATGGGGTCAAAGGAGTCGGAGGCCTTTGGCCGGTCTTCACCTAGAAATTTCTTTGAAGCTGCACTGCGACCGCAAGGCTTGTGAGGCAACCGTCGGCTTCAGAACCCTATACGTTGCGCAGGGCTCCCTTAGCTCTGCGCGTACCCCCGGATGCTCCCGAGGTTCCTGGATTCCGGTTTGATGTTGCAGGTTTGAGCCATCTGATGTGCAGCCCGGGATAGGCTGCGGAACTCGGTCAGATGTTCGGTTTTCATCTGCGTTGAATTGGGTGACCTGAACGGACAGAGAATCATGGACAACCTCTGAACCCCAATCTGGACTTGTATATTCCGCAATCCCACAATCGTCAACTTCGATCCAGAACCTTAGTTTTTGTCAGTTTAGTCAAGCCTTCAAGCAGATTCGGTTTCGACTAATTAGGTTCGTACTTGCAAGGTTCCCCTTGTACGCCCGCTTTCGGCAGCACTTGGCGGTGGAGGCAAGCTGCAGCACCGAAGTTCACCCAACGATTCACATGCATAAGTGTGTGGGAAGTGCATATGCATCTGTGTATGAGTAGGTGCTGCAGAACTTGAGCATGGTTCTACTCGTGTCTGTATGTGTTTTGAAATGCGCACATACCGGTGCATGTAGTTGACTTTGGGCAAGCGAACAGTCTTTGCATGCCCGTTGTTCGACTTCTTTAGTTCCCTTTGCTCAGGGACCCTAGACTGAATCTGCATCCCAAGGTCCCCTGAAGCCTTAGACGTTAAGCCCTACTATGTGGAGCCTTGCCTGCCTTGTGCGAGAGTGAGCGTCGAAGTCCTGTCTCCTGTACGGGTGACCAGAGGCTGTCCTGTTGCGGTTGGGTTCTCAGGGGGATAGCTTAGTTATGGTTACTCATCGCAGCAGTAGAAAAGGATCCCTCACATGAAGCCCTAAGAGAGATTGGGAACCCCAAATTGTGGGACCTGTAGCAATTACTGACTACAAGGCGGCCAAGTAAACCCTCGAACCCTGAAACCCCTAAGCCCTAAACTCTTGAAGCCTCAAAAAAAACTCTTGAAGCCTAAGACTTAGACCAAACATCGATAAACCCTGAGGTCGCTGTGGGCCCTGGCGAGCTTTTGCCGCTCTTTCGGCACTTGTTCGCGTTTCTTAGGGTTGAGGGATCTGCAGAAGTTTTACATTGGTTTTACATCCTTAACACTGCTTGGCGACTATACTCGGTCACATGGTGTCTAGGTCTCGCGTTTTCCCTAGAAGCTGAGCGTACGCAATCTTGTTTGGGGATTACGGCTGTCTTGGTTCCTTATATGCAGAGCATCACCGATTACAGAGGTTACAGAATCTATCCCACGTTGTTTGAACGGCTTAGGTATCCTGTAACGTTAGGTGTATTAGGAGCGCAGAGGTCATTTCAAACTACATGGTATGGTATGGTACGGTAGAATGTACTTGTCAGTCCGCAACAGTGTTTGGGAGATCTGTGGTGCCGAAACCTTGCATTCGTGGTAGCCCTTGCACCATGCTGCCCAAGCCCCAGTAATAAATGTGTGTGTGTATATATATATATATAGATATAGGTATATATATATATATATGCTTGAACCAGGTACCTGCCGGCCATGTGGTATCATCGCACCTTGGCGGCAATATACAGAAACGGGCCCGTTCCCGAAGCAATGTCCCTGGGTAATGTATGAACCTGCTTAAAAAACCTTGAGACTTTATCACGGTTCCTTATATGAATCCTACTATTTGGGGGGTTATAGGCCCAGGGTTTCTTAACCAAGTTCCTACATTATTCTGGACCGGGCCGAGGAGTGGCGCAACGAGGTATTACCATCGCGGTGAACTACTGGCATGATATGCAGATCGGCCATGGATATGTTCATCACCAGTTGATACGTGATATCTTCGGAGTCGATGTGGAGGCATCCGACTCTGAGGAGAGCTCTGACTGAAGCTGTTCCTACGGAAAGATCCTCCAGGTCCCGCAGCTTGCGCTTGTGTAGCGATGGGCAGCTGGAAATGTGATCAGCCGGACTCTTCGCCGTGACTTTCATGCTTGGCGGTGTACTGCCTGCAATTCGTGCACTTGCCTTGGGCAACGAGCTGGTCCTTCTTCCTCAGCTTTGAGATCGGATGACGCTTTTGCAAGTGTGTGGCTTCTGAAATACACATCTGGGCAATGTGCTTACATCTGAACGGCCGATGTGAGGGCAAAGGTGCTGGTACTGTGGCCCTGTTGAGCTCGGCCGCTAGCCGCTACATGCCTCTTGCGACGACTGGCACATCCATGCCTCTGTTCGATGCGCGGGCATAGCAGATTGTAGAGCAACGGGCCTGATTCTAGTACTGGGCTTTCGGCTACTCTAGACTCTATAAACAGAGCTGAAGGTCTCCGCAGAGTGCGGTTCTCCAGTGATTGGCAGTTCCTGTCGCGAACGAAAACCCATGCACTACGGCTGCAGCCAGCTCTTCAAAGCGGCCAAGGCTTCTTACATGGGCTTGAATCACGCAGTGCAAGCGCAGACACCAGCGAGATATCACTCCTGCCAGGTGATCTCGACCTATGCGGTCCGCGGCAAAGAGAAGAAAGGCCGGACTTGCCGGTTCTCGATATCTGGCCGTCGCAAGGGTAGCGTAGAGATTTGCAATTTTAGCCGGGCTTCCCAAAAATCGGGCTTCAGCGGTGGCCAAGAGCAGCAGGTTCACAGGTGAACTCCATGGCTTCTTCCAGCAGAGCTTTTTCACTGGCTTGTTCAAATTGGCTCTCAAAACATCGCGGCTATTCCAAGCTAGAATAGGTTCCCCATTTTTGACTGGCCCTGCTACGTCCCCACGGCGAACCCCCCAAAGAATCCCAGAGAACTTGGACTTCTTAACCCTAAACCCTAAACCCAAAGTTTCAAGGAATGCCCGAAAACTTGGACTTCTTGAGGCACAGGCCGCTTTCAACTCTTCGAGGACACATGCAGGGAGTAGCAAGTTTGGGGTCGATAGGGTTTACTGTAACTAGGGTTTCCTGACTCCTAGACTTGAGAAGTAAGGCCTCCAATTCCGAAAGCAGGCGACAAACCATGGCTTCTGCAGTTTATCTCCATAAAGTCCTTGAAGCGAACAAGGTTGCAGAGCCGTTTGTTCCGATTTGGGAAGTCCATGCACAGGCATTTGCTGCGTGCGTCCCTGGACCCGAAACCTCGCCAGGACGCCAAGAAGCGCGGCCACGGCGGTCGCTCCGCAGGAGCCAAGCTGCGGCGTCACAACGCCCGGGATCTCAGTTTAGGGAAGTTGCCGCCCAAGTTCTTGCAGCTGTTGATTGAAAGGAGGGATCATCCTGGGGCGGTGTAGGTTTTGTTGCGCTTCATCAGACTTCCTTCTTGAGGAATTTGCGGTCGTTGCTCCGTGTAAACAACTTGCCAGTGTTGACAGGGGTTCTGGATCCGTAACCGCTTTTTGCTGTGTCCGGGCTTCCAACTTTACTTATCTGTCGTTCCGGGATGGTGTCTTGGGTTCTTGCCTAGTTCGTAGAGTTTCGAAAGTATGCAGCCCTGAACTTTGGCGCCTCTCAGCACCTAACCCTTATACAGTTCTGAAATGCAGGCGAAGCGTTTCTTCGAGAAGATCAACAGCAAGCGCCAGCCCCAGAAGAGGCTGGACTGCGAGTCTCAGCAGGCGTCCATAAGCGATCACGTTCCCTCGGAGCCCTTGACGGATGTCATGGCTATGTCCAATGTGGGAAGTGTGTGTGTGTGTGTCGATTGAAACCGAAGAACCTGATGTCAGTGAGTGCCCTGTCTAAAGCTACACCATGCTACATCCCTAGATTACTACGCCCTTGTTCTTTATGGTTTTCAGATTAGGATCCACAGTTTCATCGCAATCTTGGGCGGGTCATTACAGGGGTTTGCATTATTTTCATCCTGACTGCTCAAGTCAGAGGCGGCTCACCAATGTTGAGCCGCATCATTTCGCAACAAGACCTTGATTCCTGATCACCTCATCACACAACGAATCCAATCGAACTGTTCCAGACATATCACACCCCGTCGCCCTGTGTACGCCGGGTCACGTGTCATGGTTCTGAGTTAGTGTCTCTTGAGCCTTAAGCCCGGAAACTTTGATGGAGAAGTCCCGCCTGGTAGCTGTCCTGGCAGAGAAAAATGAAATCTGAAGCTCACGATTGTTCAGGATCCAATTAACTTATACACCCAACCCCAGAAACGGACTACTTCAATAAAGTTGGGACAGCGCATGGGATCGAGTCTAAAGCTGAAACTCTTGGCCCCAAAGCCCGAAGCCCATCCAGCTAGGTTCGATGAGTGGGGTGTCTGGCTCAGAGCTGTCTGCGAGTTCGGGTTGCCAGAGTTTTTAGTTCAAGTCTAAGTTGAGCTACGGCAAGCAGATGATGTTTTTGAATTCGTTGCAGGGTACCCATAACATCAGCTATAGTAGACGAACACGTCGCTCGGTTGCGGATTGAGTTGTTCTGTTTGAATGTTTAGAGCTCTAGCCGTGTCTTTGGAGTTAAGAGCTCCAGAAGGGTGTCCAGAACAGCCCGAAAGCCTTGCAAGGTCCCTAAAACGGTTTAGGGTTCCTTAGACTGGGACGAAAAGAGGGAGTTCACTCAGGGATTTGCTCTGTTGTGGTGTCGATTGCTAAGCTCCTTGCACTTTTCCATGCTGCGATCGTGGTGGTGGCAGTGGAATCAGGAAACCCTTTCACTAGGCGACTCAGCAGACAGACATACACCCTAGTTCCCGCAATCAGGGTTTAAGGGTGTATAAGGCCTTTCGGACCATGTACGCGTCTAGGGGTCAAAAGGCTTTACAGATTCCGGGCGTTGGGGAGTTGGTGGTTTGGGCGCCAGAAAGGGCTTACCGGCTTAAGTGCCCACTTCCTCTGAGCCCGAGCCGACCTGAACGGTATCCGAAGCATGACCCCCACAGCCCGAAACCTACAAGGGGTACAGTAGGGGGGGTTTAGGGTTTGGGGGTTGAGGCCTTATAGGGGTACTGGTAGAGGGCTGAGGGCTTAGGGCCTAGGGGTATAAAGAAAGGCCTTGAGCTTCGCCGTCTTTGGAAGGAAGATCCCGAGGCAGAGGCATCGGAAGACTCTGACTTATCTGGGTCCCTCTTTGGTAGGCATCCGAGAAGCTAAGCAAGGCATTCTGTTTCAGATAGAAGCTTGAATAGTTGCCTACATTAGTTTTTAGGGTTCCTTAGTCTTACTAAACTCATCTACACTCTCCCTACCGCACAACCTTTGTTTAGTTGTTAAGACCCCTACACTACATGGGGCTGATTTGGGTTCAGATCGGCAGGTTCAGGCTTCGGGGTTGGATGCTCTGGCTGCCTTCGTGGCTTAGGAGGAATGTTGAAAGGACCATTGGCAAAGAGCAGTCATGGTTCTAAGGCGATCAGCCACCCGATTTCGATGTTTATGGTCGCTGTGCCACGATACCTGGCCCAAACTCACTTCAGAGCTAAGGCAAGCATCGTGGAGCATCTCGAGTTTCTGGGTACTGTCAGCATGCCACAAGAGAAACTTCTATACCCGAGTGCTGATGCGCGCTGGCATTTCACAATACAGTTCCGGATGTAGGAAAGCCAGAGACCCCACAACACCCAAAACAAAGACGCATTCGTGGTTCCTGGCCAGGGCGATGTGAGGGGATGGCCACCCACTGCCGAGCGGCCCTCAGTTCTGATCCCCAACCCTGACGGCCCTACCAGCCTATAAGCCCCTTTGCCCTGAACCCGAAACAGACGAACTTGGGAAAGGAAGTGCTCTAGTCCGATAAACTGCGGCACTCGCCTTCGTGTAAGTTGGCTTCCTCCCCGAGCCTTTGCTTAAACGCCCTCAAATTGGCCCTCGAAACCTACTTCTAACGAGCATGTTGCCGTTTCGAAGCATGCCAGGTGTTTTTTGCAGGCGATCTCCGATTACGGCGGATGCTCTTAGCAGGGGCCTCAGTTCCCACATGGCAGGTTTGGGGTTTATGGTTGTAAGTGTTTAAGGCCAGTTTATGGTTTTTAGGGCTGTCTTTTTTTGCAGTATTTAGGGTTTGGGTCGTTTGTCATGAATGTCCTACCAGTGTAGGTCTGTACCTGGGGACCCAAGACCTTTCCAAGATTCCAGGGTGCTTGTCATGCGGCTTGTCAGCCTTAGCAGACCAAGGTTTCAACCATGAAAGAATTAGAGATGAGGATGAAGTTTGAATGTGACGCAACCACGCACACACAACAGCTCATGCATGTTTTGTTTTGACATACAGTCGTACCTTTTCTGTCTTGAGCAACAAAACTCTCAGCCCATGATCCGATCTAGTGTGCGAAGGACCGCAAGAATCCGAAGTGCCCGCTGCCGAGCGTCCTGCCGGCCTTGTTTGTCAGCTTCGGTGTGGTGAGGATAAATAGTATGGGGGCCTTAATAATTACCAATACTATTTTGGGATTCTTTATTATAACTATAGTATAATGGGCCCCCAAAGCCTTATCTAATTATGAAGGCCCCTAGTATCCAACCCTAATATGATCCCCCATAATTATGGTAGTATGGCCCCAACACCCTATTCTAACCGCCGAGGCCCCTGTATGAGGATAAGACCTCCCATTGAGCTCCGAAGCGCCCTAGAGGCCTGGTCCGCAGGTTTAGGGGTCTAGGGGTTCAGGGGTTATAAAGGGCTTTAGGGTTTAGGCTTTTAGGGGTCTTAGGGGTTTGAGGGCTTTTGGCGTGATTCCTCCCAGGTCCTCGTAGCAGCACCAGGGTGCGATCGTCTCTCTCTCTCTCTCTCTGTCTCTGTGCGTGTGCCTGTGCGTGCGCCTGTGCCTGTGCCTGTGCCTGTGCACTGTGCGTGTGTGTGCGTGTGTGCGTGTGTGCGTGTGTGCGTGTGCGCGTGTGTGCGTGTGTGTGCGTGTGCGTGTGGGTGTGTGCGTGTGTGTGTGTGTGCGTGTGTTCGTGTGTGCGCGTGTGCGCGTGTGCGCATGAGCGGGTGGGCGTGTGCACGTGTGCACGTGTGCGTGTGTGCGTGTGTGCAAGTGTGCAAGTGTGCAAGTGTGCAAGTGTGCAAGTGTGCGTGTGTGTGCGTGTGTCTGCGTGTGTGTGCGTGTGTGGGTGTGTGTGCGCGGGTGTGTNTGGGTGTGTGTGTGCGTGTGTGCGTGTGTGTGCGTGTGTGTGCGTGTGTGTGCGTGTGTGCGCGTGCGTGTGCGTGTGCATGTGCGTGTGTGTGTGTGTGTGTGTGTGCGCGGGTGTGTGTGTGTGTGGGTGTGTGTGTGTGCGCGGGTGTGTGTGTGTGTGTTTGCGTGTCTGTGTGTGTGTGTTTGTGTGTGTGTTGTAGACAGGTTCAGGGTAGAATGCGTATCAAGATCCCTTTGCTCCAGGCCGGATCTGTTGTTTGACATCTCCCAGTGTGTTCTGTTAGTTTGTCCCATGCACTCACTCAGTCTGAGCCTTCTTGATCGGAGCCTGTGGGGGGGCTGACGAGAAGGCTCAGGCACGGGTGGATATGACCGTTGGAGGCATCCGTATAGGCTTCCTAGTCATAGTCCATAGAAAAACAGATCTCAAAACAGACATCACGGTGCAAGATACAGGGTGGTTCCACAATGTAGAGCACCTTTGTTCACATTGTCACGGAAGTGCATTGGAGCATGAGGCCTGAGAAGCCACCAGCCAGCCCAACACATTCAATAGCCGCTAGCCTCTATAAACCCGAAAGCCCTAAACCCTAAACCAGGATTGTCCCAGTTGTGAGTGCTGTAAACCTTCGAAACCTTCACAACCGAATCCCGCTAACCAAATGTCATCAATAGCGTCCAGAGAGTCCGAGATGGGCTATTCAGCTCTGACTTCTGGGTCATCAAGCTACCCAGAGCTTGGAGCTACAGTCAAGTCAATTGGCTATGAAACCTTAGCGGCCTTCAGCTGTTCACTCAATGTACCCTGCAATGCCGGGCTTCGTCCTTGCTAGGTACTGTAGGAGGAAAAAGACAATCCAAAGCTGCTTCCAAGGCCCGAGCCGAAGACTCTGGAGGTCAGACACCCACCCTACAAGGCACATGTACCTAAGTGTAAGTCAGAAGTTCACTGTGACCCAAAAGGCTAGTGTAAAATGCCTAAAACGACGGCAAGCCTTGCAAGTCTTGTTAGCCGAGCCAAGAGACCAGATGGGCCTGAATGATACTAACAATAATTGTCATAGCTGCACACCGATAAGTACATCCGCATATTATACCTGCGCATGCGTCATTATAAGCATACAGCAGCCATAGCCCCGGCCTAGCTGTTCAGGCCTATCTATCAGGCCGAAGTGATGAGCCAGGAGGCCTTTAGGCCCCATGTGGCTTTCGAAGTGCGCCCCCAGTGCTTCCGACAAGGAGTCCGGCTGCTTACAACGATGCGTCGAGGTCCAACGGCCTGCCCAGCGCCAGTCGAAGCCGCAGCCGGTACAGGAGAACTTGAATCATCATGGAAGTGATCATCCCGCCGGCGGGCAAAGCCCATCCGGAGAGACACGAGGCGCGAGAGCCACTTCGGAGCTGTTACCAGCATTCAGAGGAGTCGGAGTTTGGAGTTTCAATTCCTGTCATGTGCTTTTTTTTTATGAGGGGGAGGGCGGGGGGTTGCGGCATGTGCTGTTTGAAACCTGCATCAGAGACATTGAGACCATTTTGCATGTCGTCGATGCTTGCAGCTGGGTTCATGCTTGTATCTGCATGCTTTGTATACGACATACTACTGACTAGTGTAGCTTCTATAGGTATGAGCTCAATTCACAGGCTTGTTGCCTGGCGCAGACAGAGACAGACAGACAAACAGACAGAGGACCGGACGGTCGTTGACCGGACCTCCATACTCGACGAGAGAGGGAAAGAGAGATAGACACATAGATAGACAGCTAGATGGATAGGTATAAGAACGCTAGATAGATCGATCGATAGATAGATACGCAGATAGAGATACACAGATCGACAGATAGATAAGTAGTCCGATAGGTCGATAGATCGATGCATCGAGAGATAGACAGATAATCAAAAGATTGATAGACTAGGTTACAGTTAGACTAACCAGGAATTACAGCGATAAAGAGACACATGGAACATAGAGGTTGAGTGAGATAGAGGAAGAGAACAACAAAAAAACTGAGATAGAGGGATGTGTCTGGCGGGTCACCAGAGCAGTGCATCCTCCGATCCTCAAACCGTGAGTCCCCGGAGAGTTTTAAATATAGAGGCCTTATAATACTTACCTATACTATTTTGATTTTGGGGGTTCCTTATTATGATTATAGTATAACAGGCTTCAAAAGCCTATTCTAATTGTTAAGGCCCCTATTTTACACACTGACAACTCAACTTCAAGATGTTTTGTTTGGAAGGCAAAGAAGTGATGGACGGACTGCCCTCGGTTTCGGCATCTATGAAGACCGAGCAAAGCGTGACACCGTCAGCGGAGCCGGACCCATCATTTAAGCTTTTGCCATCGATTTCCAGCAAGGAGAGTGAGGCAGAAGTGCTCAATGACCTGGAGGCTGCCATCGAAGTGCAATCTGGAGGCACCTGGAAAGTCTTATACCCCGGCAGGAGCGTAATCGTCCGCGGTGACGAGTCGGTGAAAGTCCGATTGCGGGAGGTCCCGCAGATTTCTGGCACCTGCTCTTTGTCGGGCAAGCTTCACGCAGCACGTAGCTTTGGCGAGAAGTTCGGCTCCGATGCAAAGCAGTGGATGCAAAAGGAGAGGAGGGAAGCCCTTCTTGAATCAAGCCAGCGGCGCAGACGACAAGAGCAATTGGAGGCAGTGATGGCGCAAATGCAAACCCTGGGTGGTCGTTCCAGCCTGCGTGGGCGGCTCGCAATGTACATCGCGATTGCCATTCCCATTCTTGTCGCCCTTATGCTCGTCTGTGCAGTTCTGCAGCCGGCAGACTCTAGACAGGGTGTACTTATCAGCGCAGTGGCTGTAATCTTACTTCTCGGCATCAACACGGGCAATGCCCGTCTTTGGCTCATTGCCGAGGGAGCTTCAGCTCCCATCCACGCCGTCTTCAAGTACTCGCACTCCTGCCAACAGCCGCGCCTTCGAGTCTGCATCTTGGTGTCATGGAGCATCGCAGCCCTGAGCTTGCTGGTCACCACCATCAACCACCTGACCCTGGGACTATGGCAAGGTGCACTTGTCATTTGGCCGGGGGTTTTCTGCTGCATCATCGGCATGTATATGTGCTATGACGGCTCCGTCAAACAGCTTGTAGCAATGTCGGAGCCTCCCCCTGGGAAGTCGAAGCACCGGAAGCTCGGCGGGAGGACCCTGATTTTCGAGGGAAGAGTCCTTCCTGGACAGGCCTGCATTTGTTCCTGGCCTGGGAGATACTGGGTGGCACTTTGGGATGGCTGCTTACTTTCCCTTGTCATGTTGTTGGTACCTTTCAAATAAAAGTGCCTGCCCTACAGCTGCCAGCTAACACTCAGGATATGAGTCTGCGTTCGAAAAGCTGGTGGCAAACTCAGACCGTGGTGCTGCCACAGTGTTCTTGCCAGAGTGTGCGGCATCTTATGGAAAGCACAGTACCATTCCACGAAGTGAGCAGTTGGAGGGCGGGTGTTGGTGCATCCCACTTTACGGTACCAAAAAGCCCTGGGGATGCAAATGGTGGAGTCTTTGGACCGCCAACGTTGAGAAAGCCGCTCGACAGGGCTCTGAGCTGCAGGTGGTATTTTGGAAGAACCGCCGTGGCCAAGGCAAAGTCCGGAGCTTCGCGACCGTCGGTGAGGAAAACTTGCGCCGCGATGCTTTGGAGGAAGCTGGAACCTGACTTGAGAAAGGCTTTTTGTGTTCCAGGATTCAACCAAACTCCCACCACCTAGCAACATGAAAGAAAGACGAAGAAACCTCTTCAGTGACACCTCAGCCATCAACCAGGAAAGGAGGCTCAGCTACTTGAAATCCCCGGCTTTCCAGGAGGCCCTGGCTGTAGGCCTGGATGGTCTCTCGAAGGATCTGGGGGAAGACGGCACTTCGCAGTACAGCCGCGAGGCAGATCGCCTGTTTCTGGCCTCCCTTTCCGGAGAGGATCGCAGCTTCTGGGTTCTTGCTAAAGGAGTTTTTATTTAAGTTGCCATAATAGGGATCTATAGTAAATAATAGGAAATCCTTATTATGGTAACTTAAATTTTATCTCTATACCCTTGAAGGAACCCTTATATATCCCACTATGGTACCCTAAAGAATCCCTTAAAGAACCCAGGCTTCCTCCAGGCTTCCGAGGGCCTCGGGACCTCCCAGAAGGCGGAAGTTGCCTGGCTGGAGAGGAGGGGCCACCAGTATGCGGAGCTCGAGGTCTGACTGCTCTCATGGGGGTGGGTGGGTGGNGGGGGGTGAAATTAAGGATTATAACATACATAGTATATATATACATATATATATATATATTTATTTATTTATTTATTTATACACATATTTATTTATACACATATATATATATATTATAATATAGGCCTTCCTTGGGTCAAAGATGGGGTTGCATGGAATCTCATGGTGGCGGCGTTTGCACTGTTGCGCCACGCAGCGAAGAAGACGGCGAGAGTAAGTTTCACGAAAGATCGCAAGGCAAAGGCCTCGATAAAGACCAGCAGCCGATTCAGAGTGTCTGGCTCTTTCATTCGAACATACAGTGACGTCCTATAGGGGCGTAAATAACTACCAATACTATTTTTTGGGGGATTCCTTATGATAATTATAGTACAAAACACCTCCACGCCCTATCCTATTCTAATCTCATTAAGGCCCCTATATTACCCTGCTTCCTGCTGCTCCCCAGAATGTGGTTCTTCGGCTGTTGAAACATGACAGCATCTTGCCGGAGAGCACCGCCTGCTGTCGCAGGTAGAAGCTGCAGAAGCAAAAAGGGCTCACCCTTAATGCAGGGGCTTTAATAATAATTAGAACAGGGTTTTGGTGGCTCCTTATTATAATTATAGTATGATAGTCCCAAAACCCTATTCTAATTCAGGTTCTCTTTGGGTGCTGGTGTTCATGGCCCCACAGACTCCAATATCCCTTATACTAAGGAATATACTTTAAATCATATTAGGGATCCTACTATAATTTAAGGTAAAGTCCGTAATTAAGGGACATTGAGTCTCTGGGGAATCGGCTTCACAGGCGCCCGTGCAAGAAACCACATGCCCCAAACCTGCCAAGTTCCCGGAAACTTTCTACAGTTATGATGAGCACAAGAGCCAAACGTAGACCAGATTTTACTGACTTTATTGTGCTGGACGGAAGGTCATGTTTGCAGAGGCGTTTCTTGAGCTTGCTTGAGTTGGGGTCTTTCGTAGGAGGCTAAAGTCCAGACTGTGTAAATAGGCCCTCCTGGAACCCTATTCTCAGTTAAGGCCATCCGCTTCCGCCAGGACACGAAGCTGTGGATCAAAGTCCCCGCTCCCTTCTCGGAAGCGGATCCTTCTCTCGAGGCGGCGAAGTTCAGGATTTAGGCTTACTTCAGAAATACCCCGTTTCAAAAAAATGGGGTTTAAGGGTGTAAGGCTGTGCAGGTCTATACCGGTTCCAGCTTGGGCTTAGTGGGACTTTAGGAGCCATTGCCTCCAATCCCCTTGATTTATAGTCGGGAGTTCAAGCGCTTCAGATTTTAGGGCCTTGAAACCATGGAGGATCCGGCCATGTAGCCTTAAATCATTAGCTTCTTCCATGCAACCATGTTGACACACGACGTTAAAATCTTTAATGTGCCGAAGCCTTGACCCTTGGGTTCCGAGTTCAGAAATTTGGTATCGGACATCAGACCCACCGGTAAGAGCAAGGGGTCTCAATAATTAGAACAGGGTTTTGGGGTTTATTGTAGTAGAATCTCTATAGGGGCGAGACTATTTCCAGTCATCTCTGTACACCCCTTAGCATCTTTTAATGCCCTATAAAACATTGTTTGAAAAGGCCCTCCAGAAGACGCCCTAAACCCTAAACCCTATATAAGACCGTATTTCAAACAACCTCCTGTCAGGCCCTCCAGAAGACGGCCGAATTCCTTTGCTGCGGGGAGGTGGCCATCGTGGACTCCCGCACCGAGCCGGAGATGGGCGAACAAAGGGGGCGTGCAAAATGTGGACCAATAATAACAACAAAAATAATAACATTTAGAATAATAGTAAGAAGAATAGTGACATTGCAAATAATGGTGAAGCGAGCTTGTAATCAAAGTGCCATCGGCAATAAGTAATCATTGTCATTTACATCTTTGCTAGTATGATTATAAGGTAGGGGGAATATAAGGTAGGGTGTCCTGAAAATCTGTGAGGCAGTTCGGGAGGGCTTAGGATTTAGAGGTATTTCGCTATGAACGAGTTGAGTTTCAAGTTTGCGGCTGTCTTGTGAAGACACACATTCAATGCCCGTGCTGAAACGAGGGAAATTATCGGAGTTTCAGAAAACCTAGGCACCTTATCTGGGGTCCTCATGGCTAGCTAGAATAATATTTTGCAGAGTTCTATATCCGTTGGGGAGACGGCGTGTTCGGTGAAGCTGATGGGTCGTGTGTGTGCAGCTGGGCAGAGCGTACGTGTGGTGGGACTACAAGCCGGTAAATATTTGGCCGTCGCTGCCAATGTTTAGCTTTGTTGCTTGGTACAGTCTCTTCAGATTCCTTTATTAGGGATATACGTGTTTTGGGAAGCCTCGAGTTCCAGATTGGCTTTCGGCCCCCTGGTTGTCAGGACTTTCCTTACTTGTAGCTTTCTTGCGCCGAGCGGATGGAGCATGCAGTAAAAAGATTTGGTATCAGGCTTCCGGGGCTACACGTAACCTATGGTGGGATCATGTTTTAGTTGTTTCTCTTGGGTGGGAAGTGCGTATCAGTCCGCTGACTGCAAGACTGTGTCTGTGTTCACCCGAAGTACCTGCATAGCTGCCACATGTGTCTCGGAGGAGAGGCCGTAGTTCAATTTTCCGTCATGACAAGCATAAAGCACGTCCACACAGCTTTGGCCGCAGCTGCATCGGCAAACAAGGAAGCAGGACGAGTTGTTGACGGTTTACGCTGGTGCGGTGATTTCGCACATTGGGGCTTTATAATCTGTGCAGTTGCCTGGCACTTTAATAATTTAAGTGCACTCCTGGTAGTCCTTCAGCTCGACAAAGCCATGGAGCTTGCCAGCCTGGAGCTTGGCCCGCTTCGGCACTGACTGCCGTCAGAGTAATTAAGCGCATCGCCCCTAATGCTGCACCGCATCAGGACACGCTAGTCGTCCAGATACCACAGCACATCCTGAATTGTAAATGCCTCGCAACTGTGACTCTGAGCTAATAGAGCTGAGCGCCTCGTTTGAGTTAGATTATCGTCTGGTGCACTGGTGCAGCTGGAGGTGCCCACTGCGGCCGGGAGGCACTCCTGGGCGTTCTGTGTTCCGGTACTTCTACTTCCTTTTTCCAACTCTTCCGTGTCTCCTTACGGGTACTCTGGCTTGTTGATGCCTTTTTTGTTTGGGCAGCGCAGCCGTTGTGACTCCTCTGGCCTTAGTGACTTAGTGCTGGCTGCTCCTGGCATGACGATGCTACAGCTCGTTTTGTTGGGGTCCTTGTGGATCTCTGCCACTTCAGAGGATTGCCACGATCAGGGGCAAGTTGGGCTTATGCAGCTGAAGACTTCGGCAGCGTTCAAGTTGGGCTGGGGCAAGTCTTCCCCCAAGACACCAGCGCGAAGCACCGAGGGGGCAACACCTGCTCACACAGTGCGTCAGTTCTGCAATGCCACAGGCCTTCTGGACATGCACGGTGCGTTGCAGAATGGCGGGGATGCTGCTCAGTCGTCAATGGAGGAAACCGTGCTTCAGTCCGTTGCACAAACCGTCGAGGTCAACAACGTTGACAAGGTGGCAAAAGACATGTTCACTATGTACATTTGCGTCCGGTGGGTGCCTGACTCTGTCTTTTGGCATTTAGCTCGACAGGAGCTGGCAGCAGACCTGCTGGATGCTGTTGTAGACAGGCAAGAACATGTAGAGCAGGCCATCGCAGAACTGTATCAAACCTATAAGTTCGTGCCACTGCTTTGCTCGAACAACATCAATGTCTTCGATGAGAAGGACCCCCAGGACCACACTTATTTCAAGGCCTTCGAGGGGCGAATATCAAGACTGATGAAGTGGCTCCATGATCATGGGAATGGCACTGTCGCACAAAAACTCGCATCGGTGGATGAGATCTTCTGTGGTTCCGCAAACATGAACGATCCCTCATGCGGCCGCAAGCAGAAGTTTGATGAGTGGATGAATCGCATGACTCGCGGCTTTGGTTCCTGGCATTGGGATGCCGCGAGCAGCGAGGAAAAGTGGAGTGCAATGGCTTCGATCTTCGCTTCATTCGGGAATGATGCGCCAGGCACGCCTGATTGGACAAAGGACATGAAGACCTGGAAGGAGATTTTCCCTTACCACAGCTTCGTCAGCAAGCAGTCCGGTATGCCATCGGCTTCATCGCCCTCTTCGAAACAACGCTTCCTCGCTTGCTTCGGAAAGCGTGTCGCAAGTGAGCTCCATCGCCGGCCTTCCGGACGGTATGTGCTAACCGATCAGAACAACTTGGGCTGTCATGGATTCTGGGATGCGGAGGAGCTCACCGACATGCTGGAGAGAACCGTGGCATTGTGGCGGCCTCCGACGTGCCAGATGGCGCTCATGACCTACGACATCAAGCGCAAGATCTTGCTAATGTACTCACAGATGAGCAAGACATTGTTCAAAGCCTTGCCTTCCATGGTGAATGACGAGGAGTTGAGTGAACGAGGTCTCTTGACCTCCGCAGTCGAAGGTCCAGGGCCCTTGGACCCTAGCCGGGTCGTTGAAAATGCTGTCCATTATGTCGATGGCATGCGGGTGAAGGCCAAAGCGGCTTTGCGCTGGCCAGTGGGCTGTGAGCCAAGCTGGTTCACAAGCACAAATGCCTGTAATTTGGAGGTGGAAGAGGGAGAGTACGGCACTGTGCAGAACACCGAGGGCAAGTTAGCCGTGGTGTGGGATCAGGATGAGAAATCGCAGCGAAGACTCGTCTCAGCAAAAGACGTTGCTGTGGTTCCTCGCGGCTGGGGACCGTCTAAAACTCTCTCCTCAAGAGCTTGGGACATGGTGTCGGGCATCGGCAGTAGTATTTCCAGCACTGCCGAAAGTTTGGTTGCCTCTTTGTATAGCCCTCGACAGACAAGCTTGGCGCATTTGTTCAGCGGCTCTGTGTCAAAGTGGATCGTCTGCCCCATTCGGAACGATGCCGACTTGGAGGCTCTGGACAGCCAGCTTGGCGTCGAAGATCCGGCGATGCAGGACTGTGCGCTAGAAGCAATAGTAATAGTCCTTAATAAGGTAAGGGTTCTTGTTCTTGGGGCACATGGATGTCTTTCCCGGCGGGTTTGTCTCCATGCCGCACTCATCCGTGCTCCATAGGATGGCCCAGCCAGGGATTCCCTGCCCCAATACCGAGGCCCTCACAAGCTCCTTGCCCCTTCGCTGCGCTAGCGGCTAGCGCTCATCGATACTGCGAAGTGGTACATGTCGGGAGTAGCCCGAGGCCATGTGGATGAGCCTGAACCCTCAAGCTTCAGAGGACCTTCAGGAAGAGGCCTACTCTTCCTGGACAGGTCATTCCGCAGCTGTTCCTGGCCAAAGCTGCACTACCCCGAGTTTCGATGCGGCACAATTCCCGAAGAGCCAGAGCTGTGAAATCTCTGAGTTGCACTCTGATTCTTGGTTATTACTGTTATTATTACTATTTTAAATAGTACTATTATTACTATTATTACTATTATTAGTATTATTCGTATTATTATTAGTAGTATTACGATTACTATTACTATCTTGGTTGCTCAGCATTCTCTCTGAGTGAAAACACCAGGGTCAGCTTCATTATCGGCACCTCGAGGCCGAAGGATTGCACAGCAGTGCACAGCAGGGCTCATAATCTAATATAGGGGCCTTAATAATTACCTATACTACCTGTAAAGGGATCATTAAGGGTTCCTTTAAGGTATCTATTTTTTTCAGGGTTTAGGATAGGGGCCTTAATAATAACCTATACTATTTTGGGGGTTCCTTATTATGATTATAGTAGAATATACCCCAAACCCCTTTTCTAATCATTAAGGCCCCTACATTACAGCGGCATGGATGGCCGCGCAGTCGAGTTTTTGTTGACTTGCGACCTTGACGGGATGCTAGAAGGATAACTCAGGGTTCGTGGGAGACGGATGTGTGGGATTTCAAGAGACGTCCAAGGATCACCCAGAAAAATACACGCAGAACGGAGTTGCAGAGCCTTTCCTCTGTCCGGCGAAAGCCCTTCTCCCCGCCAGCGAGCAACTGGATGTACTGCTCGCGAAACGTGGGCAATGCTTTCTTCACATGACTTCAGAGCAACTCAGACACTACCAGTGGATGCACAACGGCGATTTTCCGGCAAGGAGGCAGTATGACCGGAAGCCGAACCTTCCTCGAGTTGAGTATGAGCTTATCAAGCTTCTCCGAGTGCCAGAGGGCGGTGCTGGTGAGGTCTCCTATGCAAGAAGCTGCAGCCCAGAGGCGATGCAACAAAGCCCTCGTTTCTGTCGCGCGACTCGATTCCACAACAAGTGGGCGACCTTGACAGAAATTGCGAGCACTCTTGGCTCTGCAGCTGTTGGGTCTGTGGCAATGGGCACAGCCTCTATCACTATGACACTCAGCTCTTACGGACAAATATTGAGTAAAGAAGGTTCCGCAGGCGAGAAGATAAAGGAGTCTGCCACATATCTCGGCGAAGATTTATGGGACAGTCTGACAGGTGCAGGCCGTTTGATGACTTCCGCAGCAACATCTGCTGTGAACTCAGTCGCCTATGAACTGCCCGGCAGCAAGCAGCGACAGCAGCGAATGGAAGATGAGATCTTCCAAACTGCTGATGCAGCTCTTCTGCTACACTCGCTCTCTTTTCAGGACTCCATCGGTTCCAGCGGCCACACATCGAACTCGAAAGAGCGTTACCAGAGGTACGTGGTGACAATGCCCTGTGAGGATTTCGATCCCGCTCTGGAGTACTCCACCAAGGAGCTTTGGAGTCGTGTGGTTCTCAAGATGATCCAGTCTGCTTTTCGAAACTGGGTTCTTGTTAAGGAACTTAATGTAGGTTACCATAATAAGAAAACTCTATTATTTACTACAGATCCCTATTATGGTAACTTAAATAGAATCCCTTAACAAGAACCCAGGAAATGGCCTCGCAGATGCACTGAGTGCCCCTGTGCCCAAGCTTACTCTGCGTGGGGAGAGTCGTCTCTTCTTGCGAGAAAACTCGAAGATTGCGGATTCCGACTGGCTCACATATGGAGCTTCCGTGACTTTGCAAGGTGCATCGGGGGAGGCTTTGGCCAAATGCGGCACCCAAAGCTGGTGGGCGTGCAGCGGTCAATGAGCCCAGGCAACAGACACCAACGTCTACGGCATCTCTGTGTCCTTGTACTGCGGCGCGAAGAGTTCCTTCAAAGACGACGACTCTGGGCCATCCTCGGGGCCCTTGCTGCAGTGCCTCGAGGAGTGGGTGTTCAATCCCATGAGCATTGCTTAAGGCTTGAAGGTTTTGTGGGGGTGCAGGGTGTTGGGGTTCAGGACACGAGGGGTCCAGAGTTTAGGGCTTGGGGGCGTTGAGGTTTTGACGATTCGGGCTTTTGGTTCTGGGGTCTTTAGTCGTCAAGAATCTCCATATCGGAGCTCTTGGCAGAAGGCGAGGATGGAAGGCAGTGCCCCTGTCTTCAAGACTTGCCTGCAGTGCGCATACAATCGCAAGTCTTTACAAAGGGAGTCCTTGGCAGATGACCAACCCCCGAAATCCTGAACGGCCTGGACTCCAAACCCTGAGCTCAAAAAACCGCATTGCACACTACTGTTGGGGAAAAGGGCAAGTGTGCTTTGCACGGCGCCTGCTTATTCGATCCTGCACGGGGTCTGGGATTTCAAGCCCCCCGAACTACCCTCTGTTGTACCCCAAGTACCCACTAGTAAGGGCCATATGGACTCTATTAAAGGGCCCTTGGGGGGTCGGGGATTTCCAGGCCCATGCAATGTCCCGAGGAGGGCGTGAAAACCAATGCGCATCTCCGTGCAGCATCGCCTTGGAAGCTGTACTTCCCGGACGAGGCGACCACTCTTAAATCCTTTCTGCTCTTAGGAATTATGCATGTTTTGCTTTTCTGATAATATAACCTCAAGGGATTAATAAGAATACATTTTTTATTCTGGTTCTGAGGGCGGCTGAGGCATGTCACTCTTAGGCATTTCCGGCGAGGGTACTTACAATGTCGACCTTAATTAAGCCCTTGTTTACCTTCGTTCTGCTGTTTGTCCTTGCTGCAAGATCCGAAAATCATGGGATTCCGGTTCGGGGGTGCGGAGGTTTGGGATTCGATGGCAATATGCCTCTGGCATCTTTTCCAGCTGAGAAGTGTACTACGCATCGAAACTCCCTTATAACCCTAAAAGCCCCTATACCCTAAACCCTTCTAACCATAAAAGCCCCAAGGCCTTGTGCGAGTGTGCTAATATAGGGGCCTTACTAAGTACCAACACTATTTTGAGGGTTCCTTGTTATAATTATAGTATAACGGGCATCAAAAAACCTATTCCAATAATTAAGGCCCCTATATTAAGTCGGAACCACAAGGATGAAGCCAAAGGCCCCGGAAAGCATCGAGCGAGAAAGCACAAGGCCTCAACCGAAGCCTGAACCCACCCTACCCATAGGCCCCAAAGTAGTTCCTGTTTGGGGTTCATATTTAGAATCCTATAAGGTAACCCCAAAAAGGAACTGCTATGGGGCCTATGGGTAAACCCTGCGACCCTGTAATTGCCGAAAGTATCGGACTTTAGTTCGATGCTTCCGGCGTCCAAAGGCCTCACCCATCCTCCTGTTTTCCTAGAAGCCCCTTTAAACCCTGAACCCTAAACCTGTCAGTTTGGGCCGGGACCATGCCGAATTCTTCCTTGCAGCGACAGCCGAAGAGCTTACATTAGCAGTTTCAGGGTTTCGTCGAGGGTTTGACAAGAGCTGCCTGACCCTTCCTGGCCCCCGTGTTTGGCATTTGGCGAGCCGCAAACAATTTCAAGCAGCAAACCTTTTCCAAGACTCCATCGCGACATATTCGGTTCAAAGGCCCTGAGACTCCGTTTCACTAAGTCCTGAGAAAGTGAAAACCCTCACTGCGGAAAGTTAGTTCAAGCACATGAACTGAGGCCCTCTTCTACCAGATTTCCGAAAACCCACAAACTCCAGGTGATCGTCGTCGCAGTATTCAGCTCCTTGGAGGAAGCCCAGTGCACCGAAGTGCCCGGTGCTCCTGGTAAGCTCTGCTCTGGAGCGACGAAGGTGCGGAGCTTTCGGCTTGTAGGGTGCGGCCAGGGTATTAGCATAAAAGGTTTTCTAGGCTTGAGAGTATCAGGGTTGGAGAGATCGAGAGAGAGAGAGGGAGGGAGGGAGCGGGTTAAGGCCATCAGAGTTTATGGTTTCGGCTTGAGGGTGTTAGGGTTTACACGGTAATCACGGCTTAGGGTTTTGTGGTTTAGAGTGCTTGAATTGGTTTTGGGGTCTACAGATTCAGAGATTCATGTAAACGTAGCGGATCGGTGAGAGTATTTGGCTTAGGGGCTTGGGCTTGTAATTTAGCAGGTCGCGGTTTTTGCAACTGCACTCGAAGCTAGCCGTCAACTTGCCTAGCACCTGGAGAAAGTTTGAAACTTGAGACATGTCTTGCCATGATCACGGGGGCAGCCGCTGAACAAGATACGACACGCGGCCAGGTGCCGGACCTGGATGCGCACCTGATTCCAGGAATCTCGGTCTCCTTTTGGAAGGGTTTTGCTCATCATGCGCACATGACCTCTCACAGAAATGAAGGCAGCAAAAAGCAATGCAAGTATCGATCTTACCGCCATATACCGCCAAAATCCGAAGATTGCTGCTTGCATATCGCGCCGCCATCAAAATCCTGGCCAGCAAAACCCATAAATCCCTGACCCCCGAGCCCGATATAAAAGAACTCCAAAACAACAAAGCCCCAAAGCCTAGATTATAGACTTTATGAAGTCGTGATCCCTAAGCCCCAGGCACCTAGGTTTCACTCTCCCACCTACTATACCCAGAGACTCCGATATCCCCCAATTAAGGAATATGGGAACTCTGCCCCACTTGAAACGCCTAGGAGACTTAGTAGCTGCGTGGATACACTTTACACTTTTTGGGATAATATTAATTACCCACTTTAAAACTGAAAGTGTACACTTTTTGGGGGCTTATGAACTCAGCAACTAAGGAGATAAGAAGTCCACGGATGGCGTCTACCAGGGGATGCGCTCTGGCTCTGGCTTTGCGAAGGGAACACCCTACGAGACTGGGTTCTTGTTCAGGAACTTAATTTAAGTTACCATAACAGGGATCTACACGTAAATAATATGGTTTTTAGGGGTCTGCAGTAAATTATATGGTTTCCTTATTATTCTAATAGGGATCTATAGTACATGATATGGTTTCCTTATTATAATAAGGATCTATAGTAGCTAATTAATATTGTTTAATTGTTATGGCACCTTACATGAAATCCCTTAATTAAGAAGAGCCCAGGAGATCACACTTCGACCGGAGGATCTCCTGGAAGCCGCTGGCATCCTTCAGCGTCTCTGATCTTTGGGTAGGGTTTAGGCTTTAGGGGTTTAGGGTTTAGGGGTTGGGTTTCTGCCACGAGTGCGGCGACTTTGAGATCCAGGCGGGTATGTACAAGCCTGTGCAAAAAAGGGGTTGGGTTTAGGGTATGGTATCTGTGGGATATTTCGGGTTTTGGGCTCCGGGATCATTATAGCATCTCTGAGGCCGCTGGGGCCTATAGATGTTTGTTTTTTGGGGCTTGTCAGCAGGATTGTAATTTCGGGTCATTGCCACGTTCCATGGAGAGCCTGGGTGCAGATCCAAAGCTTATGTCGCTGCTGGATTGCAATGCCAGCGATGTCCGCAGCAGATAAACTTGCTGGACCGCGCCCTCACTTGGCGGTACACCGGTCCAGCGTCTGTAGCGGCTGCAAACGTGGATGATACCTTCAAGTTTGACACGGGGGTTGGATTCTTTACACCTTGTTCAGGTATCCGATATCCAGGTATCACAATGTCAGTTGCTTCTTCCGAAACGTGCCCCGGGGCCGGCTGTGTAGAATTTGCTTGTATAGAACAGGTCTGTCCGTTGAGGGAATCTCCACCATTTCTAGAACTGAATTCGCCGGAGAGCCAATGCTGCCTCACAGATTGCAGAGATCGCTTCAAAAGGAGCTCGAGCACGCATGTGCACAGCATGAGTGTCTGTCTGTGCCATCTTATCAGTTGGACCTGCGCAAGGGGAGCGTAATTGCACTCGATCAGCTGGTCCGTCGAAGGTGCATGTCCGCTCGAGATGACTCCTTCCTGCCTGCTCGAATGAAGCCAAAAAGCTGCATGTAGCTGCCGCAACACTGTTTTTGTCTGTGTCCCATTCGCAAGCCTTCGAACTTGTAGCACGCGGCTGCTCAGAACATAAAGGGTACGTACCACTTCCCCCTAAACTTCCGTGTAAGAGGAAGGTCCTCTGGGTCACACAGTCCTGATACATTGTGGGTTACTTTCGATTAAGAGTGTTCGTGCCAATTGAAGTCTTTAAGTGAACTTCGTGCGGGCTGAGCTTGAGACAAAGTCTTCGAACTGTTGAACTTGTAGCTGAGCACTCTGCTGAGAATCCGTGGCAAAGTCCAGTGCGATTGCATTTGGCGCCCTGCGGAGAGCTGTTGGTGCAGTAGATTCAGTTATTGCTAGCATTTGCTAACCGGCCCGAGCATGTAACGCTATCATATGTGGACGTCGCCAAACAAGGCTTGTGTCATATGTACATGCATGCCCATGCATTTGTTTGCAAGTGTTTTGTTGGCTTGCCTTTGCACTTAGTCACATATCTGTGTCATTGTCTGTGTGGTTGGCATAGCGGCATAACCGTCTATATAACCACAGTACTGACTCTCGATCTTCAGCTACATTGTAGATTCAGATGCTTCAATACGTAGAACCTGAGTTTACACGAGCAAGTAGTTTAGCCAAGCGATAAATGCGCATACAAGGTGAGAACACCGATGAGTAGTGTATATGCTCACATGCTAATTGCATCAGTGCCGTTGTGGTTCGTGTTGCATGCAGGTGTGATGGCTGCATGCTGCAGGTCCTTGCATGCATGCATGCATGCATGCATGCATGCAATGCATGTGCGAGGGTATGCGTGTAAATATGTCTGCATGTGGGTGTTTGTGTATTTTCTACACACATGCATGTCTGCACGCGCCTATGAGGGTGCTTCAAGGTACGGTTGTGCACACTTAGAGTGCCAGCAGTGCAGCCTGAGGCTCCAAAACACATGTCATTTGTGTGTCAAGCAGGCGCCCAAACCTGGGCTAATTAGGACACCTCGGGACCAATACAAAGCAAAGGCGAAGCCAGCTTACTATACTCTGCATGTGGAAACATGTCTGAATCGTCAGATGCCAGCGCACGTCCACCAGCAGGAAGCTCGAAGTATCCGAGTCTTCATGCGCCGAGTGCTTCATCGCTTTGCACGGGACGCCGGCCCCAGGGCCAATGCGTTGGCTCGTGCGAAGGAGGCGTGGCTTGGGTGGATCCTTCGCCTCCCACCAAATGCCATCCCCAATGTTGAGCTCTACTTGATCCTTGGGGTTCAGAATGTTTTTAGGGATTTAGGCGTTATATACAGCCCCTTACATCCCGGTCCTTTGCTTGCGAGGCGCCCGTAGCGCCTCTCCAAAGCAAGGCCAAAGAGTTGGGGAAGGTGACGACAGGCGGGGGGGGGGTGCCCAGGATTAAAAATATTATAAATCTTTAANGGGGGGGGGGGGGGGGCCAGGGCAACTCGGAGTTTCGGCAGGTATAGGAAGGCTTGCATGCGAGTCAGGAACAGTCAGTTGTTTACCATCAGCTTGTGTTGACAGGCCTATATATACCGGGTCAAGTGTCGAAATACCCATAGGCCCCATAGTGGTTCCTTTTTGGGATTACCTTATAGGATTCTAAATATGAACCCCCCCCAAAAAGGAACTACTATGGGGCCTATGGGTAATGGTGTGGACGATCGCTGTTTATGAGGTCGACAGGGCTGCAGAAGTCACCAAACCTCGGGCCCGATGCGATGGATTGGCGGGTGCACATCTGTGTCGGGAAGATGAGGGAATGAGGTTGGTTTAGGGTTTAGGGGGGAATGAGGTTGGTATCTTCCTGCGTTCGAGTATGCTGGGCCGGCTATATATGGGTGTGAACTGATAAGCTTACAGGCTCGGCTTTGTCCGTCACTCTCTCTGCCGGTAGCATCCTGAGTTGTAACGTAACTTACGTTGGCTTTCTCGTGTGACTTGTTACCTTGCGCGTGACTTCCTATTTCCGCGCTCCTGAAAGGGGTTCCTCAACAGCCGAATCACTTACTACTAGTACAAAGGCTTTCGCAGAAAGGACGAAGAGTCGCGACTCGAGAATATAGTCACAAGCTGTATTCGTTTTTGCTAACACGTGGCATTTGCGGAGGTTTCGAGGTTTGCATTCGAAGATGATAAATGGCAAGCCCGAAAACCTGACAAGGCGAGGGAAGTGGGAGGCGCCCTCGTACCAAAAAGCACCTCTCGAGACCGAGGACAACGCAGCAAATGGGCCACGAAAGCGGGAACTCGAAGTGGAAGTCGGTCTTGAGTCTTCTGAGGCATTCTTTCCTCGAGACGCCGGGCAACATATATTTTAAATGCCGGGCAGGACGATCGAGGAGTCACAGCTAGCAACTACAGTAGCGCGTGCTCGCTTCTCTGCCCCGAACAAAGCCCATCCTGCTACCATGTCAAAGCGGAGTATGTGCTTTGCAGGCATTGGAAACGACCTGAGTTCCTTTGCCACGGGGGTGCACCTTGGCCTTGAGATTCTGAGTCAAGATGCGCGTGTCCAGTGGTTTCCCAGCTCTGAGCAGGCCATGTTGCGAGTTCTCAAGGCTCATAAGCTGTTTCTCACCCTGCTCAGTACATCGCGAGATGCAGCTGTTACTTTTGCTTCATGTTGGCCTGAGGAGCTCTGGTGTCCTCAAGGGCAGCGGAACTGGCACAGCATACGCACCGACTTCGCCGATCTTGTCCCAGGCTGCGAAGGGAAGGAGCAGGGTTCTTGTTGGGGATTTTATTGAAGTTACCATAGTAGGGATGTCTATATTTATGGTACTAGTAATTCATAATAAATCCCTGAACAAGAACCCAGATTCAGATTTTCTCATCGTGATCGCCGGTCACTGACCAGGCCCGAGTCTTAGCTACGAGCTGCAGTGATAGACTCTGTAAGCCAGACAGCTAACGCAGCACGAGGGGAATCTTGTAAATCCCATTCGTCCTACATCATGGGCTTCGAGGCAAGCTAGCTGCAAACTCTCCTGATAAGTTCACGCAATCCCAAATCCCAAGCCGTCAAACCCCAAAGCTGCAAAATCTGAATCCTTCAGTTCAAGTCCTTCAAAGGACCGTTCAAACTTGTCGAAACAGGTGATCCATAGCCCGACGCCAAAGCCGGCTTCGTATGCTCCAGCCGCAACTTCGACTGCCACTGCACCCGCGCCGGCGATGGCGCGCAGTATCCCGGCTAATTGGCGTATTGTTCTTGGCGCGAAATACAACACCCAGTTGCGACGGGACTGCCAAGTTCAGTTAGTAGTCAGTTGGTGCCTGGGGCTCAGCAGTCAGAGCGAAGTACTCAGAATGATAGCCCTACAGGCAATACTCACAACAGTCGTCGCATCAGGGTGCTCCGGACAGAAGGCGATATGTTGCCCACGCCCGTCAATTGAGGAACCCTTTCTTACAACACATAGGTCAATCCGGCGCCTGTCTTAGTGAAAGGCTTTCTGGAGTCGCTGGGCTCCAAACCTGAAGCCCTAGGTTTTCAGGGTGACACTGTCGGCCTCACCCTTAAACCCAGACCAATTCCCAAAGGCTCCATGTACCTTTATAGTAGATACTTAAAGCCTTAAAGGGGTCCCTAAAAAGGTACTTTGAGGCCTAAGTATGTACTATATGGGTACATGGAGCCTTAGGGATTGTGGTTCTGTGAAAGGTTCGTGAAGCATCTAAATCGGTCATGGCCTCGATTGCACGATCTCCATTCTTTCCCGGCGGCAAGTTTCAATTCAAGGCTATTCATTAGCATTGAGGCAGTTTTCCAGTGTTCAGAGACCCTCCTCGCATTTTTCTCCTGACTCCCGAGGGAGTCAATGTGAAGCCTCTCGTAGTGATTCTCAAGCCCAGCCTGGATCCCTGAAGCCTATACAGGTCAGTCTCCCCTAAACCCTAAACCCTTATAAACCTTAAACCCTCTACTTTTGGCTGCTCCAGGTCAGTCTCTGGCGGAACTTCAACAGCTGTCCACCAGCGTCTCAGCAAGATGAATATCTGGTTTCTGGTTTAGGGGGGTAGGGGATCCGGAATCAGGCTTGCTTTCGCGACACATGTATGTTTGTTCGCAGTACTGTGTTTATGCACAGTTCCCGCAAGTCAACTTGCAAGTTGGCTGCATGATTCCATGGTTGTGATGGCGTTGGCGACGACGCTTGTGATGATGATGACGATGATGATGACGATGATGATGATGACGATGGTCATGGTGGTGGTGGTGGTGGTGATGGTGATGATGGTGGTGATGGTGATTATGGTAATTAGGACATGGTGTTGGTGGTGACGACTGCAGCGGTGATCGTGATGACTGTTTTTTTTGCGATGATGCTAGCGGTGGTGGTGGTGGTGCTGCTGCTGCAATTGGCGGTGCGTTGAATAAGGATATGACGATGGCATTGATGATGTGCATTTTCATTAGTCTGCAAATGCCAGTCGTAAGACTTGTTACTTTGCTGTTTCTGCTGCTGGCAGGAATTGCACATTCCCTCAAATTGTCGCTATCAGTGCCAATCACCTGGACAGTCGGGAGATAGTGGGCATATGGCGCAATGAAAGCATTTGGTTTCACGTGCGATCGCGATTCCCTCAGAATGATGAATGCCCACATACCCAGGCGAGTTAAACCGGATGTTGGCTGAACGCGGGGTGTCCGGGCACTCGGCGACAGCAGCTGTGCGGCAACACAACTTGTTGGGTCTAAACATTTTCCAGCCTGCTTCTACTCGTACCTCGCGAAGAGTGTACCTGTGTGGAATCACTTTTAATCGTCTTGGGTCGGCATGGGCCCTGTGATTAAGGATCGGGGACTTGCGCTTGGGGCTTGCAAGTCCATGGGTTTTGGCGATGGCCACCTGGGGCTTGTGGTTGTAAGCTTGAGGATGTAGGTCGAACACGGTTTCAGAGGTGAGAGGTTTGGGCGCTGAGGAACCATATGCAAGGCCCCAAACTCGTAGCCTGGCATACCCCGCATAATGGGCACGCAAGTTGCCATGAAAGATCTTTGATCTACCATGGGGGCCTAAATAATTACCAATACTATTTTGGGGGGTTCCGTATTATAAGTATAATAGTACAATGAGCCCCAAAACCCTATTCTAATTGTTAAGGCCCCGGCCCTACATTATTTTGTGGCGAAGCTCTCCATGGAGTCGGTTCTTGCCAGGTGACACCCAAACCCCTACTACAGCCCTAAGCCGATCAGGAAAAGGATGACCTGGCAAAATGGGTGCCTCGGACGTTTCGCAATAGTGCTTCGGGATGTCCGCGGGGGGGGGGTTCGGGCGACCACATTACTGCTCCCAGCTCGGTGNGGGGGGGGCTGAGAGGCGTGATGACGGTTTGTTCCTTGCAGACAGCACCTTAAAGTGGCTGCAGGAATCAAAGGTGGTTCCCAAAACAAGTCAACGAGGTGCTCTGCATGGATGAACTCTAAGTACTGCGTGTCAACGTGGCATGTTGTGTGGCGAGCGGCGAGTGAGGTACATCAGCATCAGCATTTGCCCGTGATTTCTCGTCCGGCAGCGCAGCCGGACGCATCGAGGACTTCAACTTCTGACAAAACAAGTTGTAGCCGAAGGACAAAAATCATTTTAATCATAGCTCGAGATTCGGTACCTTTAAGCAGTGCTGAAAAGGGTCAGATAGCACATCACAGCCACTATGCCTGATTCAACGTCACCAGCATTCAAGCATGCAATTCTGCCCCTTCGCCTGCACATCAAGGCCAGAGACTCACTCCTCGGAATCTGACACAGAATTTTAGTCACGACGGAATCTCGAGGGTTTTAACATAAGAGTGCCATTGCAGCATGTTTGCTTTGACTGCTTGTGTCGGCTGTCCTGTATCAAGGCCTCACTTCGGAACTTCAGGTTATACGATGTTATAACGCTCAATCGAACTAAGTCGCTAGAGCAACATGCCCTGCAGCATAAGTTCATAAAGACTGAAGCTCAGCTGTCACACCCTGCTTGCCCTTCAACTGTCCTGGAAGACAGCAGGAAGCAATCCTGGAGCACGCACGAGCTACAGCAGAAGTCGGTGGCGGAGCTGAAAGACATGCATCTTGGATTGGTTCTCTCAGTGTGTGTTCTGATTACAGCAATCTGTACATGTTTATGGCTGAACGCCCTGGAGCTGTCTTGGTGAGTTGTGCAGTGTATACAGCATGCAAGTGAGACCTATGAGGTGTTGTGGATTGGACGGTCTACAGTAGGGTTGTCGGCATGCCCACGTTCACTCGGTTCGGAAGGTTGCTCGGTAGGCCTCGGTGTTGCAGGCCGGGATTGCAATGTTGTGTGATGTTTTTTGGTAGTACGTATTTCCACCAGAGCGTGGGCTCTTGCACAGGCTGCATGTGCCAGAGATCAAAGGCTACAATCTACAAACAATAAGGGTACTATAATACAGATCGACAATAAGGGTACTACATTGGCAGGAATAAAGTTTCGTCGCACTTGGCTATACCATCATGCGGAGGACGCGGAGTACCAGGAAGTGCATTTTACGTGGCCTGGCTAGCGGAGGAATTAATCCACCGGAATAAGATTATACTACTATAATGTTCCGGGCGCAGGACTGGGTGGAGGAGTCTAAGGGGGAAAGGGGTCTGCAATGTGTTCAAGAGCAACATGCATGAGTACAACGAACTTTCTTCCTGC